>JAIXND010000857.1:2835643-2861703 GCA_023646645.1 Varanus salvator macromaculatus | reverse complement strand
CATGGGATAAAAAGGACCAGGTTTATGTTCGCATTTCCAGTGAAAGCCTTCAGGCCGCAATTCTGGGCAGTGACCACAGGAGGGCACTGCAGGCGTGCCGCTGATGCCTCCGTTGCTGAGCATGGAGCCACACTGCCCCCCCCCCCACCGGCTGTACGGAGCCCCCCACACACACGGGCTGCACGCTGCCACCCCTCCCCTTCTTGGAAGATCGGCGACGGAGCCCTTTCGCCCCCCCTGGGAAAAGGGCTGGGCCTGGGCCTGGGCCTGCCGGGCACTTGGTGGATGCAGCAATCCAATCTGCGTCGTCAGTTTCGTAGCTCTAGACATGCGCCTGCGCAGAGACAGGCACTCCCAAAATGGCTGAAAGGCAAGACCCCTCTCTGTGTCGGACACTACCAACATGGCAAGAGCGGAAATTACGTCACTTCTCTGCACCGCAGGCGCCTCGGTTTTGATGTCACGCCCAGCATGGCTGCCTGAAGGCGACGTGAGGCTTCTTGCTGCCCTTCCTGCCTCTCCTGCCATGGCACCCCGAGGGAAGGGAAAGGAAGAAGGGAAGGGGGGGCGGCGGGGCGGGAAGGGCTGCTCCTTACCCCTGTCTGCGAAGACTGGGGGCGGGGGGGTTCCCGCTGCCCCCCGCATCTTTTGCTACTCCCACCCCCTAGGCAAGGGGCCCCGTCCCCTCCATGGAAGTCTAGCTAGAGATGCCGCCTCCAGCGGAGAGACCCCGGGAGGCCAGGCGGGCCTTGCCGGAGAAACCCCGATCTCACGTGCATCTGCAAAGTGCCGTGGCTTGTGGGCTTGCCTTGGATGGGGGCGGAGGGCCTCCCTTCCTGCACCCGCCCCTTGCACCAGGAATCAGACACAGGGCTCAGCTTTCATGGGCGCAGGTAGGATGCCCATTGAGGGAGTGCATGGCCGTTTCCAGAGGAATTGATGGGGGATCGAGCCCCTTTTGAAGGCTAGAATGCCAGCTTCCCTGTTGGCACACACAGCATTCAATTTTCTGCTCTTCTTAGAGTAGAGAAGAGCTGCAGAGTCTCTCATTTATAGCATCCCATCTGTCTTTTGAAATACACGAGGGGACTCGGATATACGAAAGGCGACCCCCCCCCCTCCCGGGGGTGGAGGTCTCCTATCCCCTTTCCTCCTTGGAAATGCCTTTGACCCGCTTCCAAGGTGGTTCCAGTGGGGAGAGGAGGTGGTATGCGGCAAGCCTTTTTCTCACCAGTAATGCTTGACATTGATTCCTTTTTTAGTATTATGGACCTTTACGTAACACATTTCTAGTATGAGGAATTTTTTCTGTATTGGAGAGTGAATGAGCTGAGCAATCCTTGCGGCTTGCACTTTTGTGGTTGTCTCCATTATTTTTGGGAGGTACCCCGGGAAGAGGCAAAATGGATAGAGGGTTGCAAACCCACACATGCATGTCATTATCTGGAAAAAGAGTTGGAATGGCCGGTTCTGAACAGCCACTCTTGTTTTGATCAGGGTCCACATTGGAAAGCTTACTTAACATGCCCTCCTTATGACGCTTTTAGCCTTCGTATAGATCGGATCTTCCTTTGGCCTGCGTGCCTAAGAGACCCATGCCATCAAAATCTTCTGTTTGCCATCTCAAGGAGCATCGTGGAAAGATCATTTCCAGTGTGAAGTTTCTGGCTACAGGAGAGAACAGAGGAGTAAGCACATAAATAAAGGAGGGGGAGGAGTGACCCCCCTCCACAAAGCCCAGCACAGGCTGCCCCTCTCCTGCTTCCACGCAGGGACTTCCTGCTCTGGGTCTGCCCATTCCAGCACTCCTGGCTGGCGATGCCAGCAGCCTCTTGGCTGCAGAGCGTGTGTGTGGCAGCAGCACCCAGAAGCATCAGGCGTGGCTTCTCCTTCACATCCAGCAACTGGCAGGGGAAGGCGGGCACTGTTAAGGAAAGGCCTGCTTCCTTTGGCAGCTTCCCTGAACGAGCCCCCCCGCCCCCGAGCTGCACAAGGCCTCCTTCATAAGCGCCCGATTGACTTCCCCCACCCTTCAGCAACTTGCCTCTGCCCCCACAGCTCATCGGGCCGAGGACAGAGAGAAGGATAATGCGGAATTCCCTGTTCTGCTTCGGTATCAGCTACCTTCAGTGCATCAAAAGGGGGGACATGCACGGATCTCGTGAGGTACCAGCAGTCAGGTGGGGCTTTCTCATGAGGAGAAGCGATGTGGTGCTGCCTCCTGCATGTTCAAGGTCGAGAAAACCAACTGCCTTGGCTCGGTGTCAGCAGCACGCCAGGCTTTCTAAATTATAGCAAGGATCAGGCAGTAAGCCGTTCGGAAGTCTGGGGCCTGATCAGCCTGTGGGTTGCCAAGATACACTGGACTTCATGTTCTCCCTGGAAGTGGGGGATCAACCGATCCCTGCACAGCTGCTCATGCCAGGCTCAGGAAGAAGCAACCAGCTTCTCGGCAGCACGGGAGCAGGCGTGCAGAAGTGCCACCCAAGTCAAGGCTCCAGCCCAGGAGGATGGGGTGGGAATGGCCAGGCTGAATGCACAGCTCGTGGCCGGCTGGACCCCCGTCACCTGGTTAATTAGGGGAAAGGAGGTTACTGCAGCCACACTTTGCCTTAAAACCAACATGGGGGCACTACTAGGACTAAGTCACCTTCTCTGTCTACCTTCTTGCTTTTCTGGATCTACTGCCATCTTATCCTAAAGGGGCAGTCTGCACATGGACTCGAACTAAATTCGACTTTTGTCTCTCTGGATTCTCATTTTTAAGAACCTGCCAGAAAAGAGCCTGCCATACTTTTCATAGGTTGTATTTCCCATGGGGTTGTGTGTCTTCCTTGTCGAGGTGCCCAGTTTGCTGAGTCTGTGTTAGAGTTCCCAAGTCAGCAGTCAGAGTCATGTCTCCTGGCAACCCTCAGTTTCCTTCCCTCTCCTGATTTTAATTTTATTTCTTACGGTTATTTTAAATTTGCTTTCATGGGAGAATGCCTTGCTGCAAAGCAAAGTGCTGCCTTCTACAAAACCTGGTCTTATTTTGATTAAAAGATCAATAATTTCACACACAAGTTAAGCATTCTAAGATGGATACGATTTGGGCACAATTACTTTCTTGGATTCAGTTTGTCAATAAGATAAGAAACTCTTTTAAACACAGCTTACTGTGGAGCTAACTCCCCTTCCTTTCTGAGAACCAGCGGGAATTGCTGATATGATACAATAAACATAATTCCAGGAGGTGGGGTCAGAAAGTCCCAAAAAGTACCTGCAAGAGAAGCGTGTCTCCTGGTACCTACCAGCTGGTTCAGGTTGGTTCCTGCTGCAGTGGCTGGTTTCTCTTCAGGAGAGTAGGTTTGGAAACAGCGCCTGGTCCCTTCTCGCGCGGACCGGCCAGGGACCGCCACAGCTCCGGAATAGCTGAGGTGAGGACAAAACGTGGAGGAAACAGACCTCACCCTGAGCTGCCAGCCCACACTAACCCCATGCTTAAAACCAAGAATCCTCCTTTGGAGAACTTGTGAGAGAACAGCAGCAAAATGAGTCCCAGTGTTTACCTGGGAAAGCTGCTGGTGGCAAAGGCAGGTCAGCGCAGAGCTTGTGAGAACCTGAGCCACATTTAATACTCCAAATCGATCTCCCTCCCCACCTCCCCACATGGCACGAGGCCCACTCTCACCCTGGCTGATGCAGGTGCATGACTGCCCCGGAAATTTTCACTCTGATTGAGTCAGCTGCCAGCTCAAGTTAAAGGGCCCCCGAGGCGGTTGGCCAACTGAGCCAGTGGATCTCGGGAGGCAAAGAAGAGTAAAGAGTCGCACAGGAAACCTGCGAGCCTCTCCTTGCCGTGCCTGTGTGCATGTGCAGCGGGTGGAGCCCTGACCTCACAGAGGCCCAGCGCCAACACGGTGGCCCACCCTTGTCACAACCTGCTTGCAGATGATGCTCTTGCTCTCCACAGCCTTGTGTGTTCCCCAGGCGGACTGCAGGAACACAGCCGGCTCTCAGCACCCAGGAAGTCCCAGGCTTGCAGCAATTAGCAGTGCTCTGCTGCAGCTCCGCTGGGGAAGAAGTGCTGCTATAAGGCACAAGCAGCCACCCGCCTGGGGCTCCCAGCTTTGCTCATGGTCCTCCCGCCCTGCCCTCCCCGCCAGGCTCACCCAGGTAGCGCTCCCACGCAGGGCCCATTTCAGCGGTGCTTGCCAGGCAGCCTTTCATGGCGGTGAAGCGGAACCTGCTGCATGGCTTGAGAGCCGGGATCCCCCGGCACAGCTGGCAGTTGGAGAGACGCATGTGTGCCCACCGACACTCCCCACTCGGGGACAGCTGTGCAGGAGGGAGGGAATGAAGGAAGCCGGGCCAAGCATTCTGCGTCCCCCGCAGCCCCTCCAAACGCAGAAAGGCATCGGCAGGAGAGAGGGGTGGGCTGAGAGGCAGCAGCAGGGACAGGTTTCCCAGCCAAAGGCCTCCCATTGCTCTGCATGAGATCTAGGGAATGACACTTGCTCAGCGAACACGCCATTCCAACTAGGAAGCCTATGACAAGAGGCATCAACCGGGCAGGGCTCCCAGTTAAACCCTTCCCCTCAGGCAGCTGTCCACTTGCATCTTGAATGCCTCTAATGTGGGAGACCACATGTCCAGCTCCATTGTCCTTCTGCTCTTCACAGCCAGGAAGTTCATCCTGATGTCCAGCCGGAACGTGGCTTCCTGTAACTAGATGCCGTCATTCCGTGTCTGCACTCTTGGATGATTGGAAGAGATACTGTCCTTCCTCTTTGGGACAGCCTTTCAAGACTATTTCCCCTCAGGCTTCTGAGGCTAGGCTAGACATGCACATGGTGGGCATGTCGTGAGCGGAGCCGGCTGGAGCTGGGGGTCAGACTAGATGGCCCAGGAGACCCCTTCTGGCTAGCTCAGTTTCTATGTTTCTCTTCTGGAGGCTAAACATGCCCAGTACTTTGGATCTCTCCTCATGGGGGTTTGTTTTCAGTCCTCAGATCACTCTTGTTGCCCTCCTTGAACTCCTTCCATCTGGTTTGCATCTTTCTCAGCTCATCCTATGCAAGTACATAACTGACCAGACACTTTTACGGATGTTCTGTCATTGTCCTTCAAACTCCTTTGTGCAACCACTCACTGCCTTGGGCTCGCCTACAGGAGGGTGCCAGGTGGCCAGGAGCAGGCTGGGAAGGGTAGGGCAGGCACGGCAGGGTCAAGGGACGTGAGGCAGACAGAGATAAAGTGCACAAGGGACGTGAGGCAGACAGAGATAAAGTGCACAAGAGGCTCTCGGCATCATCTCCACAGAAGGTATTGGGTGCCAGAAGGCACATCATCGTCGCCGCTCAGCACATCAGGAGGCACAGACCCTCACCTGTGCGGCCTGTGGCACAGTTCTTTCCCACTTGCCAGGCCCTGAACAAAGGCCTGAGCAGCAACGAAGGCCCGGGTCACCTGGAGAGAAGCAGAAGAGACGGGAAGCGGTGAGAGCAGATCTGCACAGCCATTCCCACCCACTCCTCCCCCACCCCGTCCTGCAGGCACCACTAATGCAATTAGAGGAGTGGGCAGCTCATCCACTCCCGGGCTGAAGGAGGCACAGCCGTCTCTGCACACACTTAGTGGCTGCTGCCACCTGCATAGAGGCCCCATCGACCAAGAAACCCCTCAAGTATGCTATGATACCCAGCTCTACCTCTCGTTTTCAACCAATCCAGAAGAGGCAGTGGCTGTACTGAACCGGTGCCTGGCCAAGGCAATGGGCTGGATGAGGGCCAATAAACTGAAGCTCAATCCAGACAAGACGGAGGTCCTGTTGGTTGGTGGGTTGGGCTTCAGGGTGGGGGACCTGGACCTTGACCTGAATGGGGTTCCACTCCCTCTAAAGGATCCGCAGCTTGGGAGTGCTCCTCAACCCGGAGCTGTTGTTGGAAGCTCAAGTGACGGCGGTGGCAAGGAGTGCTTTCCTTCAGCTTCAGCTGATCCATCAGCTGCGTCCCTACCTGGAGGACGACTGCCTAGCGACAGTGACGCATGCATTGGTTACTTCCCAGTTGGATTTCTGTAAAGCACTCTATGTGGGGCTGCCCTTGAAGACAGTCCAGATACTTCAGATGGTGCAAAATAGAGCAGCCAGGTTGCTGATGAGGACTGGGCGGTATTCTCATATAACCCCAGTCCTCTACCAGCTTCACTGGCTTCCCATCGAAGTCCGGGCTCAATTCAAGGTGTTGGTAATCACCTATAAAGCCCTTAACGGCTTAGGACCTGGATACCTAAAGGAACGCCTTCTTCCATATTTGCCCTCCCACCCCTTTTGATCGGCAGCAGAGGCTCTCCTCCAGGAGCCCTCCATGAGAGACATCAGGAAGCAAAGCACCCGGAGGAGGACTTTCTCTGCGGTGGCGCCCCATCTGTGGAATGGGCTCCCCAGAGAGGTCCGCCTAGTGCCGTCATTATTTGTTTTTCAGCACCAGGCTAAGACCTTTTTATTGAAACAATATTTTAACAATGTTTATAGGTTTTAATTGTGCAGCCAGGGTGTTTTTGGGTTTTAATTGTATTGTATTATATTTAATTATTTCTGTGAGCCGTCCCAAGGCTATATAGCAAGGGGATGGCATACAAAAACTAAGTACCAGCACAAAAAGAGGATGAGATCTAGCGCCCCCTCAGAACAATGCAACACATCCAAGAACTCAGTCCCCTTTGGCAGCCCCACCTGCATCTTCCTCGCAGGCCTTGCTTTCTAGTTCCCAGGTATAACCCCATCGGTGAGGGTGTTCAAAGATAGGCTGGACATGCACATGGTGGGCATGTTGTGAGAGGAGCCGGCTGGTGCCGGAGGTCAGACTAGATGGCCCGGAGGCCCCTTCTGACTCGCTCTGTTTCTAATTGCTGCCCTTTCCCAAACTTGCTCAAGTTTCTCTACTGGCTTAAACCTCACTTAACTATGTCCAAGACCATAGGCATGCTAAGCTCTCCAAACAATGGAGCCACTGGGGAATGGCCAGGCTTCCCAGGAAGGACAGTGCGGGTTGCTTGTGTGCCAGGAATTCTCAGAGAATGTGGAGCTAAGGAAGCTTCCTGATGACGAGGGGCAGCCATGGGATGGCATGGATAAATAAAACTCGAGGAGGGGGATTATTGGGGGAGAGGGGCAGCAGGTCAAAAGTAGAGGGGACACCCTCCAAATTGAAACAGCTGGTGTTTACAAGTGCAGGTGGCCCACTCAGGATGGGGGCCCCTAGAAGAGGTGAGATGGCACCTGCACCCGGAGCTGGCAGGGACTGTCCCCAAAGGCCTGCAGGCCATCTGTCTGGCGTCCCATGCACTTCAGGTAGCCCTCTGGGAAGATGTACCGCGGGTTGAGCAGAGGCACCATCCACTCCAGGAGGCAAGCCCAGAAGTCACTCAGGGCCTCATCCAGACCAGGCCGGGACCCTTGAAGGTGATGCTGCAGCTCCACAAGTCCCTGGAAGAGACAAGCATGCTGGGCATACAGCCGCCCATAGGAACAGGTGAACATGGCCTGAAGAGAGCGCTCGGTCCCCGCAAGAAGTTCCCAGAAGAAATCTGCAAGGGGGAAGAAAGTCATCAGAGCAGCTGGCTTCCCAGGAGCCCGAGCTCAGTCTCCAGAAAACATTCCACACAAGGAGAGGACAGGACAGGACAGGACAGGACAGGACAGGACAGGACAGGAGGCCCCCTTGGCAGGCACACGTGGCCTCCTCTTCCCCACCAGACTCCGAGAGGATTCATGGAGAGGGCTTCCCAGCAGCTGCAAGTCCCAGGACCTGTAGCTGAGCAACTATGGCAAGAAGTGGCCGGGGGCGGTGAGGGGGGCAGAAAGCAGACCGAGGCTCCTCCTTGACTGCTGAGCAAATGTTCTAAGGGCATGTGCAAAGCACAGGGACATGTGCCTCTGCAGCACATGCCCAGAGGAAGAAGACCGTTTTCTCTGGAGTCGCATGCAGTCCCAGCTGCAAACCCGGAATGTCAAAAGGCAGCCAAAGCCCCATCCTATGAATTTCACGCTGTGGTTACAAGCAGAGGCTAATGGGGCTGGAGGGGAAAGGACCGAGCAAGAGGGGCATTTCTGTAAGAGGCAGGGCCCAGGTCCTCCAGGAAGGCCATTCAAATATGCTCAACACACAGGGTAGGCCCCAACAGAAGCAGGAGTGGGCTGGTGCTGGGACCCTCCTCTCACCCTGAAAGTGTCGCTGGCGGGAGCTGAGGGTGCTGAGCAGGAAGGCAGCGGCTTCTCCCACCAGGGCCCTTAAGTCCCCTTGGCTTTGTTCCTGTCTCGCTGGCACAAGTGTAGCCCTGAGGGCAGATGCTCAGGTGCTCTCCTGGGGGAAGGGGAGGTGAGGGATTAGAAACATAGAAACATAGAAACAGAGCGAGTCAGAAGGGGCCTCCTGGGCCATCTAGTCTGACCTCTGGCACCAGCCGGCTCCGCTCATGACATGCCCACCATGTGCATGTCCAGCCTATCTTTGAACAGAAGATAGTCGCAAGGTAGAGTTTTCTTTGAGGGCATAATTATTTCATGACTGCCCCTCCCAGCCTGTTGTTCCACAGGACAATTTCAATTGAGACAATGTAGACCAATTTGAGATCACGGAAGGGCAGCGCTGGAAGGCCACCAGGTCCCACCTCCTGGTCAGAGCAGGACACCAAGTTTAGCCGTCCCTCCTGGGGAGCTGTCCGGGTGCATCTTCAATGCTTCCAGTGTGGGAGAGCCCACAAACGCCCTGGGTACCCTTGTTGTACCGCTCCAACAGTACCGCTCCAGCAGTCAGGAAGTTCTTCTTGATACTGCACTGGGACCCGGCTCCCTCTCTGATGGAGAAGAGGCCCAGTCCTTCCCCCGCGGGACAGCCTCTCGCGGGCTTGCGAGTGCTATCACATCTCCCCTCAGTCTTCTCCGCTGGAGGCTGCACATGCCCAGCCTTTTCAGTCTCTCCTCACGGGTTTTGCTTCCAGTCCCCGATCATCCTTGCTGCCCTCCTCCGACGCCTTCCAGCTTTCCTGCATCTTTGCTCAGCTGGACGCAGGCGGCTTCCCTCGGCAAGCCCTCGCACCGAGCATTCCTGCCCCGTTGTCCTCCCCGCACTAGGTGGGAGACCAACCAGGCCCTGCGCCCCCGCAGGCAGCGCGGGAGAGCAGCCCCTGGTCAGGCTTCTCCGGTGCCGGAGAAAAGCAGAGAAACGCGGCGCGGCTACCCGCCCGGCCCCGCGGCCGCCGGTTATCCCTGCGCTCGCCCGGTCCAGCGGACACGCTCGCCTCCCGCTGCCGCGCTGGTGCAGACAAGCCGCCGAGGGGCGCCCGCTCTCGGCAAGCTGCTCCCGAGCAGCTCGCCAGGAGGGGCGGGCGGGGCGCGAGGCGGGCCGCCCCTCCCGCTCGGCGAGCGCCGCCCGGTCCCACGTGGCGCGCCCGGGGGCTCCCCGACGGCCCGCGGAGTCTGCTCGGAGCGCGCGCGGCGCCCCGGGGCGGGGGAGAGCGGGAGGCCCCGGCCCACCAGCGCCCGCCAGCTCTCCGCGCAGCCCCGCGCCCATGCTCCGGGAGGAGCGCAGCGCAGCGCCCGGCGGCGGCGGCGCCGCCATCCCGCGGGGCAGCCGCGTCCGCGCCGAGTGCCGCGATGCGGCGCAGAGGCGCAGCAGCCCCGACGTCCCCGTGCCCCCGGGGGGGCCGAGCGGCGGCCAAACAATGGACGGAGACGAGCCTGCGGCCGGCCGGCGGGGGCTAGCGCCGCCTCTCGGCATCCCCGCCGGGCAAGAGACAAGGAGGGGCCGGCAGGTGAGGGTGGTCCTAATGCCGTCGGGACCCCCGGTCCATTCCTCCCGGCGAGGGGGCCTACTCACGACCCCAGGAAAAGAGCTCCTACAGCCGGGCAACGCCTCCTACCCTCTGCCCTGGCCCCAGCGGGAGTGCGGGCATCTATCAACATGATAAGGTGGCAGGCCCACCACACGCGTCTCTCTCACAAAACCTCGTTTTTAATGTAAAGGGACAGCCAGAACTTATGTCTGCCATTCCTGAGTATGTCTCCCATCAGCACTCAGTACATGCTCAGAGGCATTGACTGCCTCTGCTTTACACTCCTAGCTCTGCCTCTCTTGAAGGGGCCACAAAGATCCACCCAGTGGGCTCTCTGTCTCTTTAAGTGACCACTGGCTTGGCAGTGCAGCCCTGCTCCTTTTAAGAGCATATGGGTAGCTCAAGAGCCCTAGAGAGGATCAGACCCAAAGGGGCTTCCATATGCCAGATCCAAGAGTAGCCAGACAGGTGACTATATGGGGCCCACAAGCGGGAGAGGTGCACAATAGCCTCCTCCCCTGCCCGTGTTCCCCAGCTAGTGATGAAGGGAGGCATGCCTTTCAACCTTGCTATATGCCTCTTGTAATGTGGAGCCCAGAAATGGACACAGCACTCCAGTAGTGGGTGCACCAGAGTCTTGCAGAGTGGCACCAGTGCCTCTCTCGACCTGGGAGCCACGCTTCTGGCTATACATTCACTCTCCTAGCCACCGCATCACACTGCTGGCTTATGTTTAGCTTGTTGTCTACAAGTACCCTGAGATCCCATTCACAAGAGCCACTCTCCAGCCACTTGTCCCCCATCCTGTACCTATGGCACTTATTCCTGATTCCCAAGTTCACTTACCTACACTGAACACCATCCTATTGACCCCCACCCACTTCCACAGCCTCTCCAGAGACTTTTGGATCTGGAGTACCTGCTCCCCAGTTGTGGCCACAGCTCCCACTTTGGTATCATCTATGGATTTGGTCAGCAGACTGGTTACCCCCTCCACCTGGCCATTGATAAAAAGTTTGAAGAGAATCAGTCCCAGAACTGAGCCCTGGGGGACCCCTCTCATCACTGGCTGCCATCCTGATGACTCCCCACTCATAGTGACACTCTGCCTGTGGTCTGTCAGCAGTGCCCTAATCTATCAAGGTGCATTGATCTATCCCGAGGCTCATCAGTTTTTCAACCAGGATATCATATGGCACCATGTCAATGACCCTGCCAAAATCCAGATAAACCACATCCACTTCACCCTCCATCCAGCCACCTCGAAACTGTGTCATGGAAATCCTCAAGGTTTGTCTGGCAGGACTGTTCTTGCGGAAGTCGTGTTGTGTGGCTGCCAGCCAACCCCTGTTCACTAGCCAAGGCTTCCAGATCGTTTCCTATTATTAGCTTCTCTGTTAATGGACATAAGGCTCCTTGCCCCCTCTGCTATTTTTTTAAAAGATTGGGACCACTGACACCATCCTCCAATCCCCCAGAACGTCTGTTTTCCATGAGGCTTCAAAAATTGAGGCCAACAGATGCAAGAGGACCCCTGCCAGTTCCCAAAGTACCTTCACATGCAGCCCATCGGGACCCTGCACCTTTGTAACATCCATAGCCCCAAGCAGCTTCTCAGTTTCTAGGAGAGTGACTCTAATCTGTGTCCCCAGAAACACAACCTCATCTGTCCCCTCCCCAGGCACATCTGCCCCAACCTGCTTTGGGGAGAATACAGAAGCAAAATAATAATTTAACCGAGTTTTGCCCCCCTCTAAATAGAACTATGTGGATCTAAACTATTGCTTTTATTGTCTTGTTCTGGCAGACTGTCAGGCCATAGGCAGACTTTTTCTGAGTCATCCGACAAGTATACCTTCAGAGTTCAGTTTTTGCAAGGAGCAGTTGCCCAACCACTAAATAAAGGTTTTGGGTGCCCAAGGCCTAGTGAGGGCCCTCAGAGAGCCCGTCTCAGGTGCAAGTCTCTGCGGAACTTGCAAACGCGGTGCCTTGCTTCGTACTCAGTCTTGGTCATCCGTAGTGTCAGGAAACACTTTATTTGGACAAAGCCTTTGATAAAAAGAATGCTTGTGCATGTCGTTTGATGTAAAATTGGGCAGCAGTGCCCTTGCTCCGCTCCTCAGAAGGAACCACAACTTCTTAGCCAGGCTCCCTATGCTCAGAAAGCCGGCAGCTCTGAGGCTCCGGGATGCATCTACTCCCCCTGAGAGGGGCCAGAGGCCACGTGTCGCAATGTCGCAAAGTTAATACATTCGGATCAGGTTGCGAATGGTGACATTCCTCAGCTTCCTTACAGCTGAAATCAAAGCAGTGTCTCAGGCTGCCCCCCTGCCCGCCCGCAGCAGCGCAGAATAGATTCTCCAGTCCTGATGCCATCTTCCCTCTTGAATGCCAAAACTCACACCCGGGATCTATTATAATTCATGTCCCTCCGCTGTTTGCCTGGTTCATTAATTGCCAGTTAATCACCCCATAGCGCTGTAACCCCGTGCAGCATCCTCTCTGCTCTTGGCATCGTTCTGTTTTGCGCATGTGTTAATCCTTGCAGTGTGCCCCTTCTCCCCTCTTCATTGCCCCTGCAGCTGTGTGCGTCACCCACAACCCATCACACCTTCTACACATGCTCAGGGCCCCTCCATGGGTCACTGCCTTGCCGCAGCAAAGCGGCTTGTATAGTGCGAAGAAGCTACGAGCTCCGCTGTGCAGGGGCACCCCAGAGGGATGGGTTGTGGCAGAGAGCTCTGTCTGGCTGTGACGAGTTTGCCAAGCATTTTTGGGAGAAAATCATTCAGATACGCTGCGAGCTCGACTCTACTTTGGAATCAGATTCTGCTGGGGAGGTGCCATCGACGCCGTCTGGTCCACACTTAATGGATGAATTTCAGTTGCTGTGGCCTGATGATGTGGACAAGGTGTTTGGACGAGTACGCCCTACCACTTGCTCACTAGACCCATGCCCTTCCTGGCTACTAAAGACAGCCAAGGACGGGATTGGACCCTGGATCCGGGAGGTAGTCAGTGCCTCTTTAAGAGACGGCCGGGTGCCTGCACTCCTATAGGAGGCGGTAGTCCGGCCGGTTCTAAAGAAGGCATCCCTGGATCCAGAGGTGGCCGCCAATTATAGACCGGTGGCCAACATCCCGTTCCTGGGCAAGGTACTAGAGCAGGTGGTGGTGGGACAACTCCAAGCACTCTTGGATGAGACGGATTATCTGGACCCATTTCAGTCCGGTTTCAGACCCGGGTACGGCACTGAATCTGCCTTGGCCGCCCTGTATAATGACCTGTGCAGGGAGAGAGACAGCGGGAGTGCGTCCCTGTTGGTTCTCCTGGACCTCTCAGCGGCTTTCGATACCATCGACCATGGTATCCTTCTGAATAGGCTTGCGGGATTGGGAGTTGGAGGCACCGCTTGGCGGTGGTTCCGCTCCTATCTCAATGGCCAATTCCAGAAGGTGGTGCTGGGGGACTATGGCTCTGCGCCATGGCAGCTCTGCCACAGGGTACCGCAGGGGTCCATTTTGTTCCCCATGCTCTTTAACATCTACATGAAACCACTGGGAGAGGTCATCAGGAGGTGTGGGCTGTGGAATCATCAGTACACTGATATCCGGCTCTACCTCTCGTTCTCTACCAATCCAGGTGAGGCGGTGGCTGTGCTGAACCGGTGCCTGGCCGAGGTAATGGGCTGGATGAGGACCAATAAACTGAAGCTCAATCCAGACAAGACGGAGGTCCTGTTGGTGGGCAGTTCAGGTCTGGAAAAGGGGGACCTGGGCCTTGTCCTGGATGGGGTTGCACTCCCTCTAAAGGACAAGGTCCGCAGCTTGGGGGTACTCCTCGATCCAGAACTGTCATTACAGGCCCAGGTGACGGCAGCGGCGAGGAGTGCCTTCCTACAGCTTCGGCTGGTACATCAGCTGCATCCCTTCCTGGATTATGACTGCCTGGCGACAGTGACACACGCGCTGGTGACCTTCCGATTAGATTTCTGTCATGCCCTCTATGTGGGGCTGCCTTTGAAGTCGGTCCGGATACTTCAATCGGTGCAAAATAGAGTGGCCAGGTTGCTGACGGGGACTGGGCATTATTCTCATATAACCCCAGTTCTCCGTCAGCTCCTCTGACTCCCGATTGAAGTCCGGGCCCAACTCAAGGTGCTGGTTTTGACTTATAAAGCCCTAAACAGCTTGGGACATGGATACCTAATGGAACACTTATGCCCTTATATGCCCTCCCGCCCTTTGAGATCTGTGTCAGAGGCTCTCCTCTGGGAACCCTCAGTTTGGGAGATCAAGAGGGTAAGTACTCGGAGGAGGGCTTTTTCGGCAGTGGCACCCCAATTATGGAATGCGCTCCCCAGAGAGGTCCGCCTGGCGCCGTCGTTATTTGTTTTTCAGTGCCAGGCGAAGACCTTTTTATTTAAATCGTATTTTAATTGTTAAATTGTTTATTTGTTTTATAGTTTATTGTTGGTATTTATGTATTTATTTGTTGTCTAGGTTGGTTATTATTTGTTTATAGTTTAATCATGCTAATTTATTTAAATTGTGTGGTTTATTGGTCCATTGTGTATGATTGTATATCTAATTTACTGTATTGTATACCTAATTTACTGCATTTTTAGGTTTGCCGAGATGCACCGGGGGGGAGGGATAGACATGTAGGTTTTAATGTATACAAATGTGTTTGTATTTTTATGCTGTAAGCCGCCCCGAGGCTTTGTTGCGATGGGGCGGCATATAAATGTTTTAATAAATAAATAAAATAAAAAAGGAGGAGGAGGAGGAGGAGGATCTACCGGAAGCGGACGGTACCCTAAGATTAGAGCCTTGGACATCATCTATAGCTAACTATGCTTATTTCACTGTGGGCAGGGCTGTATAATTTTGTGGCCAGATTTTGTACAACGGTTACGTAGATTTTTAAGTTACACAAAGCACTTTTTAAATGTGAGCTTTGTGAATTCTGGGTCTCTTGAAACTTTAGACAGTCCTACTCAGCCAGAAATTGTCCTCACCCAAACAAGTTTGCTTAAGTTATTTTGTTCAGAGTAGATTCCAATTGTAAAAGTGGCCACAACTTAGAAAATTTCCTGCTGCTTTTACTGGAACATTTACAAGAGGAATGGAAACTTCCACTTTGGTCTTTCCTTGTGAGTATATGACCTACTTTGTTGGCTTTTGGGGCACTCAGGACATGCTAAATGACATCTCTTAGCAATGCTTTTGTGGTAAAGAGAATTTCCAAAGGTTTAACCCAGTGGCTTTGCTGTTGCTTAGAAGTCTCTCCAAGCAGACTTCCCCCACCGATCATCCAGAGGCCTTCACAGCTGCTGCGGGTGGGCGGCACAGAGGCTCAGACCTGAACACAGAATTCCAGCCGGAGGGGAGAATTCTCCCCTGCGTCACTCTGAGGGCTCAGAGACATCTTTTCCTCCAAGGCTGACCAAAGAAAGTACAGTGGCACCTCGTAGTTTGAACGACCCGAACTTCGAATGATCCAGAGTTCAAACGTTAGCGTCATGATAAAATCTCTTTGAAGTTCAAACAATGCTTCCTTGTTGGAACTGCAGGCACAGAGAAAAAAGGTAGTCACTGCGTAAACATCAGGTGTGCTCCCAGGTTGTCTCTCGTTGAGTCAGTGCCTTTTTTATCATTCTCAGTGCCTTTTAACTGTCTAAGGTCTCAAGCCCAGGTTCTCCCCCTGCCCGGCGGCTCAGATTCTTTTCTTTATACACAGGAGGAACTGAAAGCGGGGACTTCCGCTGGATCACCCCCCACCCAAGTCACTGCTGTGCTCCACGTCCTGGCCTTCAGTGTGGTCGTCCCATCCAGTTAGACTGAATGGAGGGAGAGTCCAGACAGACACAAAGGAAGGACTTCTCCTCGCAGTGTGCGGTTCGGTGTGGAATGCCCGTCAGCCAGCGTTCGCTTGGCTTTGGATTGCTCTCAGTGCCTGTTAGCCGTGTGCCTCCTCGACCCCTCTCAGGGCCCCCCTCTGTTGGCACAGGCTGTGTGCTGGGCCATTGTGCTCCACCCCAGCCTGCTGGACAGGGGGTGGCATCTGCCTCCTTCCAGCGAAGAGGATGTCATCTCCAAAGCCCTGGCCTCAGATGAGGGGGTCACTGGCTGGGGTTTTTCAGCGTAAGCCTTTTCAAGCATTTTCAGTGCGGGCCTTTTCAAACTTTAATTCATAAATCTGGCATTTAATTGTGCTATTTTCACCTTTAATTATGCATATTTGCTGTGTAAGTTTATCGAGGAGGGTATTGTTCAGAGCCTGGGAATGGATGAATTCATTTTTCTTTATTTCTAATGGGGAGCATCACTTAGGACTTCAAAGGATTCACAGTTCGAACAGCCTCCTGAAATGGCTTAGTTCAACGTATGAGGCACCACTGAGTACTACAAAGCTGGAGCTGGTTGGAGCTCTGGGGAGCCCCCAGTGGGCTAAAGTTAGGCTCCACGCACGGGTTGCCCTGCCCAACCCATCCAGGGTGTGTGTGCGTGAGCAGGGGCAGCTGGTGGCCCTCCAGATGTTTCAACCGACTGCTCTCAGGTTTTCTTACCACCTCACCAGGTGTTGTTGGAGCAAAGCATCCGAAGGCCCCTGATACCAGCCCTGCTCAGAGTTTCAACAGACAACTAGTCGTGCTGCTCTTCTGTGGCTGCTTACAGTAATATATGCATACGAGACTGGGTGCCCCTCTGCTGTCTCCGAACTGCTTGGCCGGCCCCTTTAACCTCATCAGCACGCTTTCTTCTGAGATAGAACGCCACGCCCTGCTTCTTGGATGCCCACCTTAACATAGTGAGGGAATTTGAGCAGGAAGTCAAGAGCAATGCTGCCAAGAGGCCAAGCTCCCTCACCTACGATGAAACAGTCTAAAATAAGACAGTGTTTTACTCTGCAAGTGACACACTCAGAGGAAATCGAGTGAGTCTTATCTTAGAACCATAGAATAGTAGAGTTGGAAGGCCATCAAGTCCAATCCCTGCTCAGTGCAGGACACTGGAGTAAAACCATTCCTCTCGAAGGGCTGTCCAATTGCATCTTGAATGCCCCTGGTATAGGAGAGCCCACAACCTCCCTAGGTAATCAGTTCCATTCTTGTACAGTTCTAACAGGAACCTGGATGCCTTTAACTTTCTTAAACTGTGGTGCCCAGAATTGGACACACTACTCCAGATGAGGCCTAGCCAGTGCTGAATAAAGGGGAACTAATGCTTTATAGGATTTCAAGGAGGTAGTTCTATTAATACACCCTAAAATAGCATTTGCCCTTTTTGCAGCCACATTATATAGTTGACTTTTTCATGTGTAGTATACCAAGATCACTTGCTGATTCCAAGATCTTTTTCACATGTGGTATACCAAGATCACTTGCTGATTCCGTTGAGGCCCCATCGGTGCGGGTGTTCAAGGATAGGCTGGACAGGCACATGGTGGGCATGTCGTGAGCGGAGCTGGCTGGTGCCGGAGCTCAGACTAGGTGGCCCGGGAGGCCCCTTCTGACTCGCTCTGTTTCTGTTTCCCTGGCTGTTGTTCCACCTAGCCCACATTCATTCATTCATTCATTCATTCATTCCATTTAAGTACTGCACCCAGAGCCAGCAGGGCGCTCCAGGTGGCTTTCAAGAAACGTCATTTTATTTTGTTTGTCTGTGTTATCCTTTCTATTGCTCACTGCTTTGGAATCTGCTCGGATGTAGAGTATGGAGCTGTTACAAGTCAATATGCGATGAACAGGTTGCGTTTCCGCCCCAAACACGCCCTGTAACCCTGACAGGACGGTCTCCCCTGAGTCCGCATCTACAAAATGGGGCCGTGCCCTCGCTCAGATGCCACGGAGGCAGTGGGGGTGTGAGCGATGGCTCCGAGCAATCGCCATCGGGCAGGACCCTCTGTGGGCGCTTCGCCACTTGAGGAAGACAACTATGATATGGTTGGGGCCCTTTCCCCACCCATGACTGGCCCCCTAACCCCAACCCCAACCTCTGGGGCTCTGCCTCCCGTGCCCCCACCTCCCCAGGACTTGAACCCTCCCGAGCGATTAGAGCAGAGCCACTAGAAGAGCTGAGCTGTTCAGTCTCCTGTAGGGAAATGGGTCTAAATACCACTTTGGTCAGCCTGGCAAATCATGACCATGGTGCAGAACCAAGGTGGGGGCATGGCACCTCCACATGGGGGACGCACTTTGCCCCCCGTGGCTCCATGCTGGCAGGGCCCCTGGGCCAGAAGCTAGCCCCATGGTGTCTCCCCCCCTCCCCATCATGCACATGCACTTTCAAGCTCTGATGGGAAGCTTGTGGCCGGCCACTTCCGCCACCCCTGCTGGAGCCCAGGGCAACTGCTGGGATCGCATTTCTAGGACGGCGGCAGACAAAGGCCCCTGTGTCTCTGTCCCAGCTGCCGTGGCACCGAAACCAGTGATGCTCCAAGAGGAAGAAAACCTTTAGCCAGTGCAGGGAAGGAAGGGAAAGAGCAAACCGGCTGAAACAGGGGAGCCCCCCAGCAAGGGGGGGGCTTGGAAGGCCCTGGTGTCCTCTCAGTGGGAACCCTCACCTGGGCCCTTCCACCTTGCAGGTGAACCCCCGTGCCTCCTGCCTCCCGCAGCCCAGACAGACAGATCGGGAGGGCGAGGGGCTGCCTCTTTGTGCTGAGCAGCAGGGAAATGCCGGCCACAGAACACCCCGCTGGGCTACCGCCAGTCCGTGCTGCAAAACTGCCAGCTCCACAGCTCCTGCTGCAGGCCCTGACTTGCCCACAGGCCGTGGGTCAGTTTCCCGGCCCTCCCTCATTTCGGCAACTGAGGTGGGAGATGCAGCGGCTCTGCCTTCCTTCCCCAGCTAGACTGAAAAAGAAAAGGATCAACCATTGAGCATTGCTTCTCTTCCATGGCCCCCACCACCTTCTGCCTGGGGCAAGAGCCTCCCTCAGCCCTACCCAGGGCCATCTTAACAGCATGATGGGCCCCGGGCAAAGCAGTGCACTGGGGCCCCTACAACAACTACAACTACTGTTAATTTTGGAAGTTTTCCAGTTTTCCAAGGGTTAACATGCACAGATTAGTATGGGGCCCACAGGCAAGTGCCTATCAAGCCCATGCATTGAGATGGTTCTGGCCCCACCTGTCTCACCCAACCCAGTGGGGATCACAAGGAGCTGCTATGCATGTCTGGCTCCATCTTCTCTGTGCTGATGGGGTGGCTCTCAAGGCTCTGAGGGGGACCTCTCAGCCCCCCCGAAGGTGACACAGGCTGAGCAGGAGCCACTGCACATGCGTATGCGCAGGCCCTGCCCCTGAGCCAAGGCTGCCCGGTTTTCTTTCCCTTTCCAGCCAGGGAGGCTGAGGAGGACAAGCCTCTGGGCTATTGGGGAAAATGGAGCCAGCCTTCCTTCCATGGGGTCCCTTCCACTATCCCGCTCACCTGGGCTCTGTGACCCACCTTTCTCTTCCCTGGATGCTGCGTTGCCCTGGCTGGGGCAAGAGGCTCCTCTCATGCCAGGGAGGCAAGCAGCCCGGCTCCTGGGCTTCCTTGCCAACAGACACTTCATTCTTGCAACCACACACACCAGCCAGGTTGCCAGGGTGTTCAGCAGCAAGTCGCTTGCACGGCAACCCTGCAAGGTAGGCTCCCATCCGCTGGACCTGACGGGTCAGCAGAGCCTCCCTGGAGCACTACGAGCAGGAGCACAAGGGGAATGCCCGGCCTCGTAGCCGCATGCTCACAGCAGGGCGTTCCGCAATCACACAGCCGAGTACATCGGGGAGGCAGCGCAGGCACAGGGGCCAATGCGCATTGGGGCAGAGCGCCGGAAGGGCACAGTGGTGGGGAGGGCTTCTCCCTGGCCCGCCAGGCCCCTCCTCTGGGGGTTTCCTCTCCCTGGGGGTGCCAGGACCGTAGGCACAGCCAGGGTCAGCCAGCCAGCAGAGCAGAATCTCATCCCCTGCCCCACACCTGAGGCATCGTCGGGAAGTCCATCCTTTGCTGATCTAGCAAGCCAAGAGGGGGTTTTCCTATTGTAAGAGCACTCAGATGGGGCCAGGAAGAGATGATTAAGGTGCTACATTTTAATTAAGACAGACAAGATAACGGGGGTCCATCGAGGCCAAGCGAGGCAAGGTCTACGTGTTTAGGGGCCAGAGAAGCAGGCCTGAATTTCGGGTACCAGTCTGCAAGCGACGCTTGCTGCACCCCTGCATGCAGCTGATGGGTTCAGAGGGATCCTCTGCCACCAGGAAGGGGGCTCCAGGTTGGGGAAGCTGTCGCTCAGCATGCCTTTGAGGCCCTTCCTGTCCACCCGTGTGTCTGATTGCAAACAGAGGAGCTGCTGCTGCTGCGACCAATGCTGTTTGACGTCTGTACCCACAAGCCACACTGTGGGTGGAGGCCTCCATTTTGGGGGCTCTGCAGGTGCCCTCACTGGGTGCCCAGCTCGGAATACTGAGCCTTTTCCAAAGGAGATGATGATCTGATCTGCCAAGGCAGTAGTTGAGCTGGTTCTGACTGCCTGTCCTCTGGCAATCAGGAGGAAGACTGGCACAGGAAACCAAGGAGCAGGGAGGGGCCAGCCTGCCCAGCCAGGCAGCGTCCCTGTCAAAGCTCATGCCAGAACTCCCTCCCCTGCCAGCGTCTGCACGTGTTCAAGGATGGCTGGACATGTACATGGTGGGCATGTCGTGAGCAGAGCCGCTGCAGCCATGGGGTCAGACTAGATGGCCTGGGAGACCCCTTCTGACTCGCTCTGTTTCTGTGTAAGTGGCTTGGGCAGCTGTGAAGACATGGACAGACACAGAGACACTATCAAGGGCAAATTTTGGGGAGGAGGGAAGGGGGGAGTCGAAGCTTAAGCACAGAGCCCTCCGAGCGGCAACTGGCCCTCTTGCTTGGCTTCCCACTTCTGCCTTCTCTGCCCCACCAGGATAGCGGCCTCCCAGCCATACGTGAACCAGCAGGAAGGAAGGAAGCCCTTCTTGTCCTCTCTCTCCCCACATCCTCAGCGTGGGGCTCATTCTAATATGCAGCTGTAAGGCAGCAAACCCGCCAGCGCATGTGCTACCACGAGCCATGTACTGTGGCAATGACATCAGTGGCGAAGAGGCTGCCATGCCTGTAGCGGGGGCGGCCCATGAGAAGGGCTATGAGGGAGGGCAGAGGTTTGCCAAGCCTCCCTGGGGCAGCCGAGGCAGCTCGGGCCGAGCTTGGGTGAGGCGCCTGCAGCCGCCCGGCCTTGTCTGGCTGGCCCCGTCCCTTGCCCAGGCCAGTGCATCTGCGGTGCGCTGGCCAGAGGAGGAAACTGCCACCACAGCACCCAGCCCTTCCTAGCAGCAGGCTTCTGTATCCGGGCCAAGTCTTCCGGGATTCCAGAATGATGATAATATAGGCTGTGGTCCCGAAGCTCTCCTCAAGCCAAGCCACAAAGAGTCACTGCGAAATATGGCCCCATAGCATGAACTGTATTTGGCACAATTCTATGAACACCGGGCGTTATTGCAAGATGCCACGGAGAACAGGAAAGAACCGTGCCCACTCCCCACCCCCACCCTGCGGCAACTCTTTTAGATTATTTTAATGCTTCTTTCGTGTATGAATTTGCATTGCATTTTATGACCTTGCTTTTATGGATTGTTGTAAATTTCCAAGCAAGCTTTGACTGTGGGGCAGTATAGAAAAGAAATACCAGCAGCTGGGCCTAGAGGAGAAAAAGAGGCCAGCGGGGAGGGCAGGAAACGGGCCGAGGAGTTTGCCAGCTCCCATTGGCCCCTCCCGCCCCAGCACAATTAGGTTATTTATTTAGGACATGTATAACCCATCTGTACCAGCAGGTCTCAAGATAGCTTATAATATAGCAGCACTATTAAAATCCAATATGAAAACATATAATAACTTCTACCATTAAAATGCCATTCAACCTTAAAATCCTGGGTATATAAAAAGATTTTGGCTTGGCACCAAAATGAATAAAGTGTGGGTGCACCTCTCTGGGGAGAAGGTTCCAGAGCCAGGGGGCCACCACAGAAAAGGCCCTCCCCCGAGTTGCCACTCTTCTGAACCTCTTCAAGGAGGGCTCCCAAGGAAGGACCTCGGAGGAAGATCATAACACTCAGGCAGGTGTCTCTGGAAGGAGATGCCCCTTCAGACATCCAGGCCCTAAACCACTGAGGACTTTGTTCACCAGAGTTAACATCTTATGTTGGGCCTGGACTTCACTGGTAGCCAGTGCAGATGGTGCAGGACTGCCGTTATGTGGTCACGCCTGCTGGTCCCTGTTAAAAGCCTGGCTGCTCTATTTTGGACCAACTGAAGCATCCAGACCATTTTCAAGGACAGCCCCATGTAGAGCATGTTGCAATAGTCCAATCAAGAGGTTAAGGGTCACCAGAGTGTGAGCCACTGTTGCTGGACTCTGCTCATCCAGGTAAGGAGGTCATTGGCGGACCATCCAAAGCGGATGGAAGACACTCCTTGCCACAGCAGTTACCTGGAGCACCAAAGACAGCTCTGGGTCGGGCAGCACCCCCAGACTATGCACCCTGTCCCTTCGGGGGAATGCGACCCCATCCAGAACAGGGCAAATAACACTTACCAGGATAGCTGAACCACCTGCCAACAGAACCTCCATCTTATCTGGATTAGGTCTCCATTCATTGGCCCTTATCCAGCCCATCACACCAGTCAGTCACTGCTTCACCTGGATCAGATGTAAAAGGGAGGTAGAGCTGGGTGTCATCAGCATACTGGTGACGCTCCAGCCCAAACCTAGAGAGGATCTCTCCCAGGTGTTTCATGAGGATGTTAAATAGCACGAGGGATAAAATGGAACCCTGTGGGGACTCCATGGCATAATTGCCATGGGGCAGAGCCATAATCCCCCAGCACCATCCTCTGGAATTGGCTGGCCAAGTAAAAACAGAACCACTGCAGAGCAGTGCCTCCAACTCCCAACTCAGCCAGCCTGTCCAGAAGGTTACCATGGTAGATGAAGGCTGCTGAAAGACCCAGAAAAACAACCAAGGTCTACTCCCGTTTCTCTCCTGGCGCAGGTCATCACACAGAGTGGCCAAGGCAGTTTTGGTCTCAGAAACGGGCCTGAAGCTGGACCAAGATGGATCCAGGTGCTCTGTTCCCTCCAACAGTGCCTGGGCAGCTTGACCACCAGCAGCTTGCCCAGGAACGGGATGTTAGCTGCTGGTTCTATAATCAGTGGTGACCTCTGGGACCAGGCTCACCTTCTTCAGAAGAGGTCTGATATTGGCCTCCTCCAAGGCAGCAGGAACCAGCCCATCCTCAGAGAGCTGTGTATAACTGCCTGGACCCAGGAATGCATCCCATCCTTGGCCTTGGTGGTCAGCCATGAAGGGTGATGGCAGAGTCGGCAGGTGGTGGGTTGGACCTGTCCGACTACCTTGTCCACATCCTCAGGCCACAATAATTGAAACCGGTCCAGCAAAGGTGGACCAGACGGTGCTCTGGACACCTCCAGTGCAGGGACAATACTAGCAGTGGAGCCCAACTTGAGTGACTTTATTCCTAAAGTGCTGGGCAAACTCATCACGGTGAGCCACCGAGGGTTCAGGAGGACCCAGAATGAAGCAGGCCCTGCACCAACTAGGAGAGCTTCACTGGAGGACCCTGTGGGGATGCAACGGAAACAGAGAAGCAATTCCTCTCTGCCATCGTCACCACACAGCATAGGCCCAGCAATGAGCTCCAGGAAGCGTTCGGCCAGATGCAGCACAAGCCTGTCTCCACCCAAGTTCTAAGTGTTTCCCGCCTGCTTCCACACCCACAGCTCAGGTGGGTCATGGGCTTTGCCTGGTGGAAGAGGACGTGTAGTGGAGCCTGCACCCGCAGCGGCCATGAACCGTTTGGGGCACCGAGCTTGGAGCTTACCTGTATGAAGGGCAAGGACATAGAACTGCATCCTTAGAGAACAGCAACATTTCGCCATGATGAAACAGGCAACACGCATCACCAAAACAGGATGCTTAGAAGCAGAATAGAAATAATGGTTAGCATTTTCCTCTTAAAAGTAGAATGCTGTTCCTTTCAGCCACGAACATGGCTGTCATTGACCTCTTCATTCACCGGTCTGGCAAGCATGGTGGGCAGCTTAGGTAATTATACTTGGAAAGCTTGTCCTTCCCATGGGATCTCTTTGTTTCACCACGTAAGGATCTCACTATTGTTAATACTCTAGCATCAGCTCTGTTTCTTATCTTAAACATACCTCACTGTGCAGCTGGATGTAAATGGGAGAGTTGGAGTCTTGCCCTGAGCCCTCACGCAGCTGCAGCCGGGCTCCCACCATTTCAGGAACACTTTTGCAAAAATGTGTCCCTCATGAAGTCTGGAGCATTTGCCTTCCAAGGGCTCAGCGGCCCCCTTGCGCCAAGCCCCCTTGCTCTTGTGCTGCTCACTGGCTCATACTGGATGAATCACTTTGTGCTGACACTTGGCACACGCAGATCATACGGAATAACATGGCTATGAACTGCAGCCTTTGTTTGCCAACAAAACATTTAATATTCATTTTTGCAGAGAGCTGTTCGGTTCCCCTTCTGACTCTCAAGTGGGCGTTGTCCAGGAAAGAGTGACCTTTGGTGGGACTCGTGGGGCAGCCCAGGGCCCACATCTGCTTCACAGGCGAGGTCTGATCTCTGCGACTCTTGGCTGGGATGAGACAGTCCCAGGCTGACTCACATTCCCCCATCCTGGCCTCCTCTCTGAACCGAGTCTCCCTTTTCCGAAATCAAGCTGTACGGCAGTGCAGGCTGAGTGGGGCATCTGCTGCCAGTGGGGGAGGGAGGGGCCCGTTCTACAGTCTGGGGGGGGGACTGTGCCTAGCCAGAGCAGGCAGGCTGAGAGCTGCCTGTGGCATCTGCCTCTGCCCTGGGGGTGTCATTGCCCCCAAGGAGCTTGTTTGGGCGGCCCTGGTTGTCCAGGGCTGGGTGCACCCCCAGCCTTGCCGCGAAGGGAAGGAGCAGAGGTAGCAGCGAGAGGAGCCAGGCCAGGGAGGCTCCCAGCCCCGACACAGCCTCCCTCTGCCTCTCCCTCGGCCTCCTGTTTTATCCGGATCTAGGAGGAGGGCTCAAAGTTGACATGGAGGCAGCCTCGCCCCCGCAGCCCCAGCCCCCGTTTTGCCCCGGCGCTGCGCGTTTGTGCCCGAAAAGCAGCAGCAGAGGGGAGAGACGGCGGGCCCCGGGCCAGCCCCAGCCGCTGCCTCCAGCGGCAGCGGCCAGCCCGAAATGCACACAGCAAGCACCGAACCGAGCGCCCAGAGCCAGAGCAGAGCGCCCCGTCTCTCACTCTCAGGCCACGGGGCGCTCCGAGGCGGCAGCGCGTCGTGTGCGCGGAGGGGCGGCGTGGGAGGAGAGCGCCCACCCCGAGGCAGCCGCGGCTCGGCTTGGGGGGGAGGCGCAGCCGAGGACGGGCGCGCGGCGGCCCTGCGGAGCCTGCGGCGAGGGCGGCCCGGGTTGGGTTTCAGCCGCCCGCGGAGATGGTGCTCCCGAGGAAGCGCCGGCTCATCGCTCCCTCCTCCCGCCTGCTCGCCTGGGCGGGGGGCGTGCAGAGGGGGGCGGGAGGCAAACAAAGGCAGCCGAGCGGAGGAGGAGGGGAGAAGGGCGGGAGGGAGACGGAAAGTTGCGAAGAGCAGAGCGGCGGCGTGAGCGGCGGCGGAAAGTTCGGCTGAAGCGCGCAAAAGAGGGGCGGACCGCGCAAGGGAGCCCGGCTGCCCGCGGCTTCGGCTGCGTCCCTCGGCGCTGCGGGTGGGTCACCCCCAGGCTCCACGCGGGCTCCCCCCGCCCCATGGAGTTCGTGCCGCGCGAGGGGCCGGTCTGACGGACCCCCCCGGCGCTTTCCAGGTAAGGCGGTGACCCACGCTCCGGGGAGGGGCCCCTTCGATCCCGTCCAGTGAGGGGCGGTGCAGTGGGGTCCCCCATCTCCAAGGACGGAGCTGCCCCCGCCCCCGGGGACCCAAGGCACTCCAGCCGGCCGAGGTGGGCCTCGAGGGCTCCTCTGTGTCGCGCGCGCCGCCCCGCGCTAAGCCCCCGGCGGGTGAGGGGCCCTGGGGGCCAGGCCGAGATCGAGGGCGGGAGATCCAGAACTACCGGGCGGGAATTGGGGGGCCGACGCGAGGGTCGAACGAGCTGCTGCAGGGAGACAGGGGCTCCCGGGAGTCAAGCCGAATTGGAGTCTCGAGATGCCCCCCCCCCCCCGTGTAGCCAGGCGGAGGCC
>JAIXND010000857.1:2823283-2835543 GCA_023646645.1 Varanus salvator macromaculatus | reverse complement strand
TGCCCCCCCCCCCCCCCGTGTAGCCAGGCGGAGGCCACTCCGCGGAGCGGGAACGCGCTCTGCACTCGCCCCGGAGGCCCGGCTCAGAGCCCTGGCATCGCAAGCATTTCTGGGGCTGCGCCGGGAGGCTCCAGGCTCCCGCTGCCCGGCGGAGATGGGCAGGGCGTCCAGGCCGCGGCTGCCTGGCTGGGCGTGGGCTTGCGGGACAGCTGGCCGGCAGCTGCTCGGCGCGAAGTGCCAAGGCAGCCCGGAGCCACGTGAGGAGAGGCGGCCTGGATCCCGCCAGGCGGGACCGAGCGCGGTTCCGCCCTGAAGCCGCGGGCAGCCGAGCAGGTCCCTTGGCGTGTCCGGTCTCTGCGGAGGGATGGGCGCTGCGGCCGGAGCGCACGAATGCGTACTGCGTGACAGCGGGGATCCCCCCGCACAAGCACCCCCCCTTCTGAAGCCGACCCCCGCGATCGCGAGCGGAGATCCTTCCGTCGTCACCCTCCCTTGCAAAAAGCCGCCATGGACCACCTGGGGGAGCCCTGCAGGGCCCAACACGGCGGCGGCCTTCGGCTCCAGCGCCCCCGCCCCCCGCACGGCCGGGCCGGGCCGGGCCGGGCCGGCCATCTGCCGCGCGCGTTAATCCGTCCGGCTGCTGATGAGGGGCGACAGGCCCACGCGCGAGCCGGGCACGATTCGGGAAGCCGGAGGCAGCCCCACCAGCCCGGAGGGCCCCATCCTGGCCAGCCGCCCGGGACTTTCCGGCGCCCCGCGGAAGGCGCCCTTTCTCCGCGGGCCCAATGCGTCTGCGGGAGAGGCAGCCTTGCCCGACTGTGCGGCCTCTGCCGCCCCTCAACCTTTCCCTCGCCTCGGCGGCCCGATCCCCTCCTCCCCGGCTGGGCTGCGTGTAGACGCGAGGAGGAACTCCGCGGGCGGGGCGGGCGGAACAGTCGCTTGTGCGGGTGGGGCCGGTCCAAAGGTTGGGCTCTTCCTCGCAACCGGTCAAGATGTGGCTGCGGGAGCCCGTCCCCCGCACACAGTGGGGGGCAAGGAGCCAGCCGAGGGCGGGATTCCAGCCATGGTCGGGCTCTTAAAGCAGAATGCACCCCGCCCCCCAACTGAAGGGGGCTCTGCAGCTGATCATCGGCTGATCTCTGTCCTGGCCCTGGAGGGGACGTGTCCACCACAAGTCCCTTACGAGTCGAGTCCCAGACCTTGCAAGATCAGGACCATACCTGGTGTAGATCCCCCTCCCCTGGCCTGGATAAGAGGAGCTCAAGTCAGGCTGGGGTGTCAGCGAGCCCCCCCAAACTGCCCCCTCTGCTCGGGCAAGTCTGAACCGAGAGGGCGGTCGCCAGGGTGCCCTTCTCAGGCAGCAAAGGGTGGGCAGCTGAAGGTAGGCTCCGGGGAGGGACTGAAGGTGGGCCCTCCTGTCGACGGAGGCCGGGGTGGGGGAACTCCGGATTTCTGCAGTGTGCTGACCATGTGATCTCTTCCCTCCTGCCCCACGCCCCGCTCCAAGCCGGAGGATGAGGGCTGCTTCCTTCGGCTGCTGCTGCCCTGGTTGCTGCCCACGCCTGCAGCTCCTCTGGGCTGCTCTGGTGGTCTCCATGGCAATTGGCTTCACCATCCAGCTCCTGGGAGTCTCCTTTCAGAAGAGGTAACACCCCCTCCCATGAGCGAGCTCCAAACAATGGCCAGCCAAGAAGAGTTTGAGAGGGAGGGGGGCACATGGGAACTACCCTCACTAGTCCTGTGCATTGCAAAAGAGTTGGGGAGTTTCCGCCTTGCACAGCCATGCGATTCCTTTCCTGATCATCTCCTCCTCCTCCAGAGCTTCCTTGTCCCAGCTGCTTCCAACCCTCTGGGCCCCTCCAGCCAAGGAGGAGGTGCTGGGAGGGGAAGAGGCCCGCAGCCACCCGCCCCTCTGCAAGCCACGGCAACACCTCGTCTTCCTGAAGACCCACAAGACTGGCAGCAGCACCATCACCAACATTCTGCACCGCTTTGGGGACGCACGGGGGCTGCGCTTCGCTCTCCCCACACGCTACCAGTTCAGCTACCCGAACCTGTTCCAGGCACGGCGGGTCAAGATGTGGCATCCCAGCGGCCCCCCTTTCGACATCCTTTGTCACCACATGCGCTTCAACCTGCCTGAGGTGCGTGGGGGGCTAAGGCTGGGGGGCACTGCTTGAGGGTTCTGGGGAAGGGGCTATGGAGGAGGGGTGTGGGCAAACCTGCGGGAAGGATCCAGCTCCTCGAATTTCACAGTGACTCTGCCCCTTGGTCATGCGCAGCCCTAATTTTTCTCTGCAGTCACAAGGTCTTCAAACTGGTTCGTTTTACAGTAAACAAAAACAAAATGGTCAAAATGCTGATTCGTTATCAGAGAGCAGATTTCGCAGTTTGTGAGCACGGCCCGTGGGGTGCGTATCGCTGCTAGGCTGGGCTCCAGGCCTACGGGCTGCTTCCCTCGGCAGCGCCTGGCACAGCGGACCACTGGAATGCAACGCTCCATTCTGCTGGAATTCCTTAATGGGGGGGCTGTGACCTCGGACGTGAGTTGAAATGGACCCTCTGAGCATGGGAAGAGTGCTTTGCCACCCTGACCACCCGGCACACATTTGCACAGTGCCTACAGTAGTGAATGCGGTGTCTCTGAACATGGGCTGAAGCAGCCGTGGGTTTGCTCTCCCGTCAAGGATGCCACCACTGACCCCTTGCATGCCTCCCTCTCCAGGTCCAGAAAGTGATGCCTGCAGACAGTTTCTATTTCTCCATTGTAAGGAACCCTGCTTCCCTGGCCGAGTCTGCCTTCTCCTACTACCGTGCCGTGGTCCCTGCCTTCCGCCATGCCGGTTCTCTGCCTGAATTCCTGGCCGCCCCACAGCGCTTCTACCGGCCCGGCGAGCGAGGGAACCACTACGCCCGCAACCTGCTGTGGTTTGACTTTGGCCTCAGCCCCCCTGAGGGGCCAGGCATTGCCCCCATCAAGGCAGCTCTGGAAGGACTGCAGCGTGTTTTCCACCTTGTGCTGATAACGGAGTACATGGACGAGTCCCTGGTCCTCCTGCGGGAGGCCCTCTGCTGGAGCCTGGAGGATGTCGTGGCTTTTCGGCACAACCTGCGCAAGCCGCAGGCAGTGCACGCCCTGAAGCCGGTGGATGCCGCCCGCCTCCGGGCCTGGAACAGCCTGGACTGGCACCTGTATGCTCACTTCAACCAGACTTTCTGGGCGCATGTGGAGCGCTTTGGCCGAGCTCGCATGGCCCGGGAAGTGGCCTTGCTCCAGAAGCGCCAGATGGAGCTGATGCAGCAGTGCCTGCAGGGCGGAGGCCCCCTGGAGCCCGGCCACATCACTGACGAGCACCTCCGCCCCTTCCAGTTTGGCCAGACACCCATCCTGGGCTATGCGCTGCGGCCTGGCCTGACCCCAGGCGTCCAGGAGGTGTGCCGGCGCCTGATCACCCCCGAGCTGCAGTACAAGGACCTGCTCGATGCCAAGCAGTTTCCCCCTGTCCTGCAAGGCAACGGGTCTCGGGCGCGCGGGGTGAGGTAGCCCCGGAGGGCTCTGCGGCTACAGCAGGCAGTGATAGGAATGCCAGCTCCTGCACCTGCCCAGCCTCGCCTGGGCCGGGATGCTCCAAGAAAGACCTTGGGAGGTGCTTGGTGGGAATGTCCCTCTGGAGGAACTCACCAAACTGACACGACAGGTCATGCCACCAAAAATAGCTAAGGTGGCCACATTTTAGAAGAGTAATTTCGGGTTTCTTTCAAAAAGCAGTCAAGCAGTTTGGTACAGTGACTCTTGGCAGACACTGTCCAGTTGCCTGGGCTCTGCCTGAACCTGGGAGGAGCTTCCCGCCCAGGCTTGTGAAGGAAGCTCCCAAACGAAGCGCAATTTGCATTGGCTGAAGGGCTTCCTCCGCCTGAAGTGCCTGCAATCACGCCTCCTGGGGCTCCTGGTCTCTCATCTGCGGGAGCCGGTCCAAACTGGTTTGGGCTGCTGCTTTTCGGTTGGTACCTGCTGGAGTACAAGCTGTGCAATGGAGGGGGTGGGGGGGCACCAGAAGGAGGGTGCAGGCACAAGGCTCAGCTCAGACTCCAGGCTCGTGGCGCTTCTGCCTTCCCCTCCCTTGCCTTGCCTTGGGGGCTCTGCCACTCCGCTCTCCTCATGAGGCTGCTTACACATGGGCAGCAGGCGTGCACAGGGGGCCTTCCTAGAGCTCCGTTTCCTTCGTGGGACCCTCAGAGGCTCTTCTGCATAAGAAGCCGCTCCAGTCTCAGCTCCTCTCCCAGCCAAGATGGGGGGGTGGGATGCCTGTATGGCCCGGTCAGGTACATCGATCTGCCTGTCAGCCCTCCATGAAGACAGCGTCCAAAAAAGAGAATTTACCGAGGCACCGAGAGCAGCTGACTCTAACTCGGCATGGTTCTGGGAAGAGAGAGGGAAGGGGGAACAGGCGGAAACCCTATGCGTGTGCCCTTGAGAATAAGCCCCATCAAGGAAGTGAGCACACAAAGACGCAAGGACAGCCATGTTAGATCTAACCAAGGTGTGCACTCGTCTGTTCCTGCGGCAGCCGCACCACTGCTCCCAGGATCCCGCAAGCTGGGCCTCCGTTCCGCAGCACCTTCCTGCTGGAGTCCCCGTGCTGCTTCTGGAGCAAGAACAGCAGTGCCACCAGGACCAGCAGCTTCCTTCCGCTCTCCCGGAATCTGTCCACCCTCTTTAAAGCTGCTTGGATTGGTGGCCATCACTACACGCTTGGAAGCGGATTCCATGTCTCGTGATGCATTGTGTGAAGGGGCGCCCTTTTATCTGTCTTGACTCTCCTGCCAGTCAGCTTATGGGATGGACCCCCACTGGGTTTGGCAATGATGGGGGAGGGAGAACAATGCCCCCCCACTTTCCCCACACCATACTTAGTTTAGTATACCTCAGTCCTGTCTCCCTTTTGTTAGCCCAAACATTCAGATGCTCTAATAGGGGAGGTGCTCAGGTCCCTGAATCATTTCTGAACGCCTTTTCCAATTCCCAAATGCCCTTTTCCAGGTTCCGCAATCACAGCTGCATATGGTATTAGTATTCTAAGAGTAATCGTATGGGTGGCTTTATTTTCTATGCCTAACATGGCTTTCTGCCTTTTTCCCAGTGGCTGCACATGGGTTTCCATCAAGCGGTCCATGGCAACCCCAAGACCCCTTTATTGATCTCTCACTGCTGACTCCGATCCCATCAGCCTGTGCCCGAAGTGGGCAGTTCTTGCTCCAGCGTGCGTGTGCATGGTTTCGACTGAGCCAACTTGCCATCTTGATGCCACTTTCCCAGTGTGGAGAGACCCCTTTGAAACATTCCACAATCCCATTTGGTCGCAAGAGCCATACATGGTTTGGTGTTATCGGCAAACCTGGCAGCTTTGGTGCTCACTTCCAATTCCAGATCTTTTCCAAAGCATCGGTTCCATTGTGGATCCCCGTGCAATCCCTGCACTGGAAGAATTTGCCATGTATTCCCACCTTTTGTTTTCTATCCTTTAACCAATTGCCGATCTGTAAGAGGAGCCCTTCCTCATTCCATGACACCTGCGCAGGCTTCGAAGCCTTTGGTGAGGGACTTTGGAAGGCCATTTGGAAGTCCAAATAAACCATGCCGTCCCTGTCCACATGTGCACTGGCACTCCAAAGAACTTGAAAAGGTTAGCGAGACGAGGCGTCCTTTCGTGGAAGCCACGTTGATCTTTTGCAGCAGGGGCTGGCCATCTCTGTGCCAACTAATTCTGGCTTTCGGCCTGTTAACCCAGAGCAGAGATTAAGCTTGCTGCCCTGTAAAGCACCAGCTCCCCACAGATTCCAGCCTTGGCCACTCCATCCTCTGATACACAGACTGATCTTAGGGACATGCTGCACATTTTTAAAAGAAGGTCAGCAATTTCATTTTTGACCTTTGCAAGAACCCTAGGATGGATACCATCTAGACCTGGTGATCTTTTAATTGTCTGTTTGCCAATAAAGTTGAAATTGGCAACTTTTTTGGGTTCCCACTATCTCCCTTAATTCCTTAGACTCCCTTCCCAAAAACCAGGCATCTGCTGTATTTTCAGCTGTGAAGACAGATGAAAATAATTCCTTCTGCTTCTCCAGTCTGTTTCCTCTCTGAATACTCCTTTCTCTTACCATCCAGTGGTCCAAGTGCCTCTAGCAAGTTTCATGTTTCTGACATATGCAAGGAATCCTTTCATGCTGACCTTGGTGCCGTTAGCGATGTGGCCCTCAAGGGCCCCGTTCTGTGCCCGCCTGCCCCCCTTGCACTCTCCTGCCCCCACCTGAGCAGCGCCTCTGTTCTCTTGAGGAGGCCTTATTCCCCAGCAGCTTCTTCAACCGCCTGCACTGGGGCCTCTGGGCGGGAGGCCTGGCTCAAGCACACCGGTCCAGCTGCTGCTGCTGCTGGATGCAGCCGCCACCGAGCATTTGGAGGGGTTTCAGCCTCTTGGCTCGCCATTTTGACTTCCTTTTTACCAGCTCCTCATTTTAGAAGTGTCTTCTTTGAAGCCAAATGTCATTTTGTTGGACTTCCTTGACAGTTTCCCAATTAAGTGCATGTTGGAGCTGGTAACACTGGTAGCCGTCCCAGCTGGTCCAGGCACACCTTGCCAATGTTGTGGGTTTGGCTCCAGATCACTGCAATCCAGTGAATAGCACAGTAAAGCGAGTCATACAAATTTATTGCTTTCCCAGTGCATACAGAAGCGACGCTGAAAGTGTACTGTAGTCTATTAAGTGCAATAGCATTATGTCTAAACAATAATGTACATGCCTTAATTAAAAAAACTTTATTGCTCAAAAGTGCTAATCATCTGAGACCTCAGCGAGTTGTAATCTTTTTGCTGGTGGAGGGTCTTCCCTCGATTTGGATGGTTGCTGACTGGACAAGGTGCTGGTTGCTGGAGGCTGGGGTGGCTGTGGCAATTTCTTAAAATAAGAAAACAGTGACATTTGCAACATGTGTTGACTCTTCCTTTCATGAAGGAGTTCTGTGGCATGCAAAGCCATTTGATAGGATTTTACTCCCAGCAGAACTGCTTTCAAAATTGGAGCCAGTCACCACAAACTCTGCTGCTGCTACGTTTAAGCAAGTTTATGATATTCTGAATTCTTTGCTGTCATTTCAACAATCTTCAAATATCTTCACCAGGAGTAGATTCCATCTCAAGAAACCACTTTCTTTGCTCATCCGTAAGAAGCAACTCCTCATCCATTAAAAAGTTCTGTTGTGAGATTTCAGGATTTCAGTCACATTTTCAGGCTCTGCTGCTAATTCCAGTTCTCTTGCTATTTCCACTGAAGTCTTGAGCCCCTCAAAATCATCCATGAGAGTTGGGATCAGCTTCTTCCAAACTCCTGTTAATGTTGATATTTTGACCTCTTTCCATGAATCACAAATGTTCTTGATGGGATCTAGAATTATGAATCCATTCCAGAAGGTTTTCAATTTGCTTTGCTCAGACCCACCGGTGGAATCATTATCTATGGCAGCTAAAGCCTTATGAAATGAGACGAGACTCGAAAGTCAAAACTTAGGATTAGACCCAAGGCTGTTTTCTGTTCTTGAGCAGTCAGGACACTGAGCAATTCAATCACTTTGTTGTGTCTGAAAATGTTGTGATGGATTTCTCCAGCCAAGGTGGAGATAAGTGCAGTTGCCCATTAGCACAAGGGCTCCCTCCCTCCCTCTGCTGCCTCGGCTGTAGTTCTCCACTGCATGAGCACCCTGAGGGGCGATGAAGGCATGTTCCTAGGACGAGTGTCTGAGACAGGTACTTAACCCCAGTGCATCTGCAGTGGATTCCCTTAGATGATTGTGCCTGTGGACTCTGATGTGCAGAGCAGCATCTCCGGGAAGCCCTTCCTAGGAATTTACATCCGGGGGAACCATTCCACCAGGCCCTTGAATGCCCCCATCTGTATGCTCCCCCCGAGAAGCAGGCACTGCAGCTCCCCAACTTTGCCTAGAAGGGTCCCAGCGCTCGCGCAAGCACCGTGTCGTTCCCCAGACGCCTCTGCGCCTGCACACCACTGCTTCCGCCCAAGGCAGCTGCTTCCCAGGCCCGTCAGGCTCCCCCAGGCAGGCCCAGGGCCAAAGCTGTTCTGCCACTGTTTGGCAGGGGCTGTGGTGCCAGCGGCCTGCTTCCAAGTGGTTCAGGGGGAACTCGCCTTCCTTGTACAGGCCCAGCCTGTCCCCAGATGTTCCCGGTGCTGAACAGCTCTGGGTTCCTCCCCTGAGGCCACCGCCTCATGCACAGAGGCTGCTCAAGTGCACGGGACAGGTGGCATTTAGACAGCCTCTTTGGTGGCCCTTGTCTTCTGCCAGCAACTCACAGGTGGCTCCCAGGACCTCCCGGCTACATTTGCTTAGTGACTAACAAGCCACAATCACTGGGCCAGAATCACGGATTCCGTCCCAGCACCATCTGCAGAAATCTCTGGATGGCTTGTGATACTCATGCCAAGCAGGCAACTTACCACATGGCTCACACTGCCATTTCCAGCCCTGTGAGTCTGATGAGCCCCTCTCCCACGCTCACAAGCCCCCCCCCCCAATCATACACGTGGCACTCAGTGCAATTCCCTGGCCAGCCGCCACCCCTCTGCTACCTTCTTAACTGGATTGTTACTGTTCTTGCTTAATTGGTATTGATTTGTTTTTCACTTGTAAAAGGTAGACAACTTTTAGCTGTTAGTTTACACATCACTGGTTCTTACTATGAGAACGAAGGACTCCACTCTCTCCTGGCCACCTCATCCTGTCGCCGGACTTGCCTGGCTGCCCACCCACTTGTGTGCTGAGGCCTCTTGCCCAGGACTGGGGCACGTCAGCCCCAGAGGCTCCTTGTGCTTGGGAGGCCGGCTCCCTTGCAGGCTGGTCCAACAGAGATGTGCTTTGGAAGGACTAAGTTCATTTCTGTGCATGTGTTTTGAAATCTACATAGCCTGGACTCGGAAGCTTGGAATGGCCCTATTCTGAGCCTGAGGTGCTGAGATTTTTTAAAAGCTGTAAAAACCTGAGCTGATAAGGCTTCTATTTTGTGCTCCTGTCCTGCCTGTGGGATTCTCATTGGAGCATCTGACTGGCCACAGAGCAGTGAAACACTGATTTCACCCAGCATGGCTCTTCTGCACGGATTATTTCTGTAGCTCTTGCTGTGATCATTGCATGCTGTCAAGTCATCTCAAACTGTTGGTGTCCTGCCCTTGCCAGCCCTGCCCAGCTCTTGGAACTCAAGGCGATCGCTTCCTTTGCAGAACTGGTCCATCTCATAATTGTCCTCCTCTTCTTCTCCCTTCAGCTTTCCCTGGTATAACTGCCTTCTTGACCTCTCCTGATGTGCTCAAAGTAGATCAACCTCACTCTTGTCATTTCTGCTTCCAGGTTTGCTTTGATCTAGGATTTGCTTATTGTCCTTTCTGTTGGCCCAGGACTTTCACAGAGCTTCCCTCTGGCACCGTGCTTTGAACGGCATTGCATGCCTGTTCTCTGTGTCAGCTTCCTTCCCCGTCCAGCTTTCACACCCATTCATACTGACTGGAAATGGAATAGTCTGGATGACCCTGGCCTTGTTCTCCAGTGAGGGACCCTCACACACGATCCTCTTCTCTAGCTCCTTCACTGCTGGCCTTCCAAATATCAGTCTTCTTCCAGTTCCTTGACCGCAGCCTCTCTCGGAATTGATGACTGGGCCAAGGCAGGTAAAACCTTCCACAATTTCAGTGTCTTCTGTCTTGACAGGAAGGTTCTATAATTCTTCTGTAGTCGCAATTACTGTTCTTGATGCTCAGCTGCAGCCCTGCTTTTGCACGTTCTTCCTCCAGTTTCATCAGGAGTCATTTCAATTTGCTGCTTTGGTATCATCTGAATATCTTAAATTATTGATGCATTTCACACCAAGTTTCTCTCCTCCCTCTGATCCTAATTCAGCTTTCCTTACATGTTCTGCATACAGATTCAACAGGCAGAGATAAAATGCACCCTTGTCTTATGCCTTTGCCTACGGAAAACCATTCCGCTATTCCATCTGAACAATGGCTTCTTGTCCATAGTACAGGTTATGCATCAGGACAATCAAGGGTGGAGGCACCCCCCCCCCCCATTTCCTTCAGGGCTATCCATAGTGTCTTGTGAGCCACACAGACAAAGGCTTTGCTGCAGTCTATAAAGCATAGGCCAAGTTGAAACTCCTGTCTGCTCCAGTAGACAATGTATATTTGTGATCTCATCTCAAGTGCCTCTACCATTTTGGAATCCAGCTTGAAAGTCTGGTACTTCTCACTCCATATAGGGTAAGACTCGTTGCTGCAACACCTTTGGCATCACTTTGCTTGTATGGGAAATTAGTGAAATGGTTCTATGGCTGCCGCACTCCTTTATTCCTACTTTCCTGGGAACAGGGACATACATCGAATGCTTTCGGTCTGTGGGGCATTGTTTTGTTTTCCTTATTTGCTGGCATATTCTTGTAAGAATTTAGACCAATTTAGTCTCTGCAGCTTGGAGTGGTTCTAATGCCACTATATCTATTTTGGTACTTTATTCCTCCCAAGAGGAACAGTTTTCCCTTTGCTTTCTAATATTTCAGGCTCTTCCTCAAAGGACTCCTCCTCAAAGATGTCTGTCATCCTTTTATCTCTTCGGTATATTTTTTCTGCCTTCTCTTTGTTTTAACTAGTCACGTGGTATGTGCCCCTTGTTGTCTTCCAGCATTGCCAATCTAGGCCTGAATTTCACTTTGCTTTCTTGGCTCTTCAAGAAGAGATCTCATTTTAATTCTTGTGTTGCAGTTCTTTGCACTGGCCAGTGTAACATTTTGAATGTTTCTTCTGTAATCCATCTAGTTTTTTTAAATTTTGCACTATAGGAATTGTCTTTTTGTACTCTTCCTTAATACTGTATCTGATTTGAGTCCACAGTTCTTCTGATCAGCTGAGTTTAGTGATGCAGATCTGTTATGTGGACTCAGGAAAGCTATTCAGTTTGTATTTTGTCACTATGCTTCTACGGATGAACTTTTTCAGCTTTAATCTGAGTTGTTACTAGCACAGAGCATGGTCACTACCACAATCTGCTCCTGGCCATATCTCATGCAGTGAGAATACATTTTCTCTATTTGGCACAATGGCACGGTCTCCTGGATTTCTGTATTGCCACCCTGTGATGTCCATGTGCCCAGTCATGTGGTCATATAACAACAGAACACTGCAGGCAATAGGAGGCTGCGGCTGTGACTGTCCAGCAACTGAGCACCAGAAGCTGGCTGCCTTCTCATCCCAGCTTCCTAAGCAGTAACAGCCACACTTCTGAACCCAACTCAAGGTGCCAGTTCAATTGTAGAGCCTTACATGGCTGGACACCACTATGCTTCACAATATGCCTCCCGACTGCAAACTTTGTGTACACGAGGATAAAAACCTGGCTCAGTTGGTGGCAACGAGGAGCAGGGCCTGTTCAGTGGCGGCCCCTCCACTGCCATTACAGAGCAGCCTGCCCAGAGCTCGCCTGGCAGCCAGGCTAAGACAGGGCAAGTAATGCTTTAGCTTATTCCGGGACATTATGTCAACTGCTTAACAAGCCTTGTGGCTTAATTTCAGGAAGCCATTGTAGCTTTTTAAATTCGGCTTTTAAATCGTATACTGTGCTTTTTATGATGTTTTTAATGTTCTTTTGTATTTTGTATTGCTTTTTATGTGCTGTTGTGAACTGTCCTGACAGCTTTGGCTTTTGGGCAGTACAGAAATATAAGTAACAGTAGCAATAATAAAAGTCCCCAGTGGAAATTTCTTCTCCGCCACACGTTCTTGCGGGGGGAGCTGCTCTTGCTCTCCCCATCTCTATCCGCAACCCCATCCGCTTCCCAGTTCCGCAGTTGAGGTCTCAGCACTGCCCGGCCCACAAGGCTGTTTTGCGGGACACGGAGAGAAGGCACGTGAATCGCAGAACAGTAGAGCTGGAAGGGGCCAGAAAGCCACCAGGGCCAACCCCCTCGGAAGGTTGGTCTGGTTTTAACCTGTCAAAGAGGACGTATACATGCCTTTATTGTGAAAATTGCCTATATTCCAGAAATTGGGAAAGGGGGGGGGGGGTTGTCTCAATTTGCTCCACTTGTCTTCCTGCCAGGCCCCCAGAGGGGGGCAGACATGCACCCATGGGCTTGGCTCCTGTCTTAGAGGAACGTGTCTTGGGGCCTGGACTGGTGGTTCTTTCCTGGCAAACAGAGACATTT
>JAIXND010000857.1:2787482-2805989 GCA_023646645.1 Varanus salvator macromaculatus | reverse complement strand
GGCCAAGTGAGGCTGCAGGAGCGTCGCACAGGCGTGCTCTTCCCTCCTCTTTGCTCCCGCAGCCCCTTTCCTGCCGTCACCACTGCCTCAAACAGCTACACCCCTCAACCTGGAAGCTCCCCCCAGTCCAGATCTGTGGCAGGATGGCACTCCTCACATGCTCAAGAGCTTGCTTATCAGTTATTCCTCACGGGTCCCGGTTAAGACCTGGTGTGTGTGTTTAGACCCTGCCCCAGATCTGTCCCTCGGCTGGTTTCTCTGCAGTGCTGAGGCAAGCGGATCCCTTCCGAGGAGACAGCTGGGCAGCAACAGGGCACCACAGCGAGCACGGCCCCCCCACAGCATCGCTGACCGCCAAGTGGCCCAGGGGATGCAAGAGGCAGAGCCGCACGAAGCGCTGCCCTGCGCCTCGCCAAGGGGGTGCCCCACCTCCTGCAGGGTGAGCGGGGCCAAGGCCGTTTTTCCCACCGCCAGCCTTGGCTCCTGGCTGCTGCGTGAGTGGCCACTGTCAGCAAGGTGACCAGCCTGCCCCCCCCGCCTCTCAGTGCCCTCGGGGCTCACCTGCAGGACTGCCCCACCGCAGCCCCCGGCTAGGCACGCGACCCTCCCCACCCCGTGCTTCCCACACCGTGTGGGCTGTGCGGCTGCAGCGGGTGCCAGCCAGTGCAGGGTGGCCAGCCGGGGCCTGGTGGGAAGGGTGCCGGGGCCGCCTACTTACTAGTGCCAAGGGACCCCCATCAACCGGGGGCTCCCCCAGAAGCGCAGCCTGATAGCTCAGCTGGCAGAAGCCTCCCAGCTCCACCCTCCTCCCCCCAGCGAGGCGGGTGCCGCCCTGTGTGCACACACACGCACACACACAAGCACAAACACGCACACACTTCCTGCCCCTGCTGATAGACGTGTGCCTCGCTGGGCAAAGTCCCCTCCGTGACTTGAGTGGGGGCGGGGGGCTTGCCTGCACTGCTAGGGGGCGTCTGCAGCCGCGGACCCCGACCTCGGGCCTCCTTGGAAGGGTGGCCAGCGCTTCCCGGCCAGAGCCGTTATGCGCCCTGCGCGCTCTTCCTCCAGAGCCACATGACAGGGCAGGAAAGAGCAAGAAGCAGCCGTGGGGGGAGAGAGGTTCAGCATGCGAGGTTTATTGCTGCAACGGCCCTGGCGCAAAGGTGGCGCTGCTGTGCGCGCGCGCTCCCCAGGAGAGGGCTGGGCGGCTGAGGGAGGGAAGAAAGGCCCAGCGGGGGCCCAGGCGGGTGGTGTGCGGCTGAGGTCTCCAGGGCTGGCTCAGGGGATCTTCATAGCATCAGTGGTAGGTCTGCTGGAAAAGACAAAACGGAGCCCAAATGTGACTCTGGCATCAGAGGAAGGGACGCCCCCACTCTGCAGGGAAAGCGGTGCCCCGGGAGTGAGGGAGAATGACAGCCCTGCACAGCGGTCCCAGCTCCCGGCCAGCAGGGTCGACGCGCGGCTGCACTGACAGGCGCCTCTTGCCCACGGTTGGAGTTCTCGGCAACACTCAGCCTTTCCCCAATGGCCACAGGACGGGCTCAGAAGCAGCCGCGGACTGGCCCCGAAGGCCTAGGCCAGTGTCCGTCTCTTCCTGCTTAAAGCCACCCCTGCAGAGGCGTTGCTCAGCTCCCTTCTCAGGAAGCACTGGGCGAGGGGTGCCTCTTCTCTGCCCCAGCCCAGGGCCACTGCAAGGAGGCACCCCTCTTCTAGAGGGCGGGCAGAGCCCTGCAGGGACCCCCAAGGGACTGGGCTGGACCCCCTGCTGGCCCTCCCGGCTGGGGCTTCTGCTGCCCACAGGCCAGACTCCGGGGGAGCTGCGGCCCATGGGCTCCCCCTGGCCAAGCGGGCATGCGACTGGGGCCACCGCGGCCACCCGCCCTTGGGGAAGGAGCAGTGGTGGGCAGGCGACTCCTCACCGGGCGCTTGCTCGTCTTGTCCGCGCAGGTGCCGCAGATGCAGCCAAAGAACCCGTTGAAGACCTGCGTGATGCAGAGGCACAGCTCCACCAGGCCGGAGCCCAGCATCAGGGAGAAGAGGATCACATTGAACTGGACGACGCCGCGCGGCTCCACGCACACGTCCCACAGGCTGGTGTCGAAGAGATAGCTCTGCTCGCTGCCGGGGGAAGGCAGAACAGCCCTTGAGAGGAGAGCCCGCTCCCCCAAGCCCTATAGCCTCAGGGATGCCAGGACATGCAGGAAGCTCTGGGTTGTGCAGGAGACAAGGCAAGCACGCGGGGCCACTGAATGCGCTCCTGGGCTACTTGGGCCCTTTCCTGCTGTGCTTGCGGAAAGGTTTTGCAAAGCTGGTTTTCCCTTGCCAGAGATGTTTGCTACTGTGCTCAGTTGTGCTTGTGAACACAAGCTGCCTCCGGGGTTTCAGGGTAGAAGTGGCGCACTCAGATCTCTTGGAATAAATGCATCTTGGAGGCGACGAGGAACAGCCCTGCCTGCCCAGGTGTGGGGCGGGGGGGGGGCTCTCCCCAGTGGGGGGCTGTGCCCCGTCTTCCTTCTGGAAGCCTCCTGCAAGGGAAGCGGTCCTTGGCTGTGTCATCCAACGCAAGCCATCACCAAGTCACCAAGCGACCGATGACCCTCACCCTTGCACGGGGCTGCTTCCTTCTCGCAAGGGAAAACTCAACTCGATCACACCCAACCGTGGCAACATTTCCATTCCTGCCTGCATTCCTTTGCTTGGCAGGACAGAGAGTTAATGGTGCATTTGGGTTTTATAAAACAGAGAGCGAAAGATCTCTCTCTGGAGCCTGTGGAAGGAGTCACATACCACAGCCGGGTGGGGACAGGAAGAGGTAAGTGAGCCCAAGAAATATGAGCAGGACATCAAAGAAAAGTTGCAACCTAGCTGAAAACTTCACAGTATCTGGAGTGCAGCTCAAGACCCAGCTGGACACATTCTCCTAAAGCTGCTACCCAAAGCCGGAGGGGGGCGGCAGGGGGGGGGGAGGAATTATCTACAATCCTGGAAAAATATCAAAATCTACACATAGGCAACCTATTTATTACGACCAATCAAAACATACGCTTTTGGGTTCTCCAGAACTTAGGCAGGTGGGAAACAAAAGGGGATGGAGAAAGAAACAGGAAACCTCGGGGCTGGGAGACCTGTCGTGGGGTGTCCATGGGTGTGTGGTGGGCAAGGCGGACAGGAGCCAGTACCAGCAGGTGCTGCCAGTGGGCTCTTCCAGGGGGATGTAGAGGCACGGCTGAGCTGCCACTCTGGGGCACCCAAATGCCCTCTCCTGGCCTCGCTGAAGCCTGGCAGGCAGTGGGCGGGCGAGCAGGCAGGCGCAAGGGGAAGCAGCCTGGACTGTAGTGGCCCTGCAGCTCAGAGTGAGGCGAGGCCAAAGGGTGGGTGAGGTGTTGCCTTGCGTGCGGAGGGCATGCAGTGCCGGGCGTGGGAGGCCCCCTCCAGCTGCTATCAGTCTTCCCACATGCCCAAATCCGCCTCGCCACCCCCCTTCTCCCCTCCCTCCACCAACCGCCTTCCCGCCTCACACCCCCAGGACCGCACCACTCACCTGAAGGGCTCCTCGCTGTCCGAAAAGGGGCGCCCCCAGTCCAACACAGTCCTGTTTACTTGGTACCTGCAGAGTGGCCCGTGCACCAGGCCAAGCATGGAGACCCCCACAGCGTAGACGGCTCCCACAACCCCCATCACTGCAAACAGCACCGAGAGGCACATCTAGAAGCAGGCGGGGGGGGGGAGAAGGGAGGGGTGAATCACAGGCCCCTTACTCCATCGGGGGGGCCCACTCCCTGCCACCAGCGCAGCACGAGTCCCCGTCCGCCAGCCACAGGGCAAAGGCCCAGCCCTGAGAGCAACGTGCGCCCGGGAGCGCTGGCTGGCGAGATGTGTCTGTGCTTGTGGTGGTTGCCAAATCTCCTCCCCCTAGAATGAGTGGGGCTCAGTGGGGCAGGCAGCCTTATAGGCAAGGCAAGAAGAGACGTGCCCCTGGACTGGCACTGCTCAGCCCGTGCTGTCCCGAGGCAGGTGGGGCGCCAAGTGTGGAGGCCCCCGGGCTCACCCCGCAGCGGTTCCCACAGCACCCATTGCTCCCTGTCGCCTGGATGTGGACCGCCGGCACCAGCACCTGTGGAGACAAAAAGCCGGATGCAGCCCACGCTCGGCAGGCCAGGCCCACCTGCCCGACACACCTGCCTCCTGCGCCTCGCTGGGTCCGCGGTGTAACTCGGGGGGGGGGCTGAACAGGGCCCTCCCAGGTGGGTTGGGGACACCCCCATTCCCAGCCCACAGCCTGAATGGGCCGGGCTGACCCACCTCACAAGTGCGTGAGCGTTGCTTTCCAGACGTCTTCGCCTTACACGTCCCCCAACCCTCACTGCCCCGCTATAGGCAACGCCAGGCAGAACGCCAAGCAGTGGCCTCTCCTGGGATCGCCTCAGGGTCTTCCCGAGAGGCAGCCTGGGTGAGAGCTGTGCACGGGGAGGCGTTTTCTGGCCGGGGAAGGAGAGGCTGCCAAAAAGCTTTGACAGGCCTCCGAGTTGCTGTAGACGACAGAAACCGGTTCTGGCTGCTCACCATCACACCGCCTCCAACGAGCCCTCCCAGGTAGAGCACCTCTGGTGTCAGGAAGCTGCCCCAGTCGTGAACATACTCGGTCTTCCAGTCCGGGAAGGCGAGCAGAATGTTGACCGTGATGCACAGGAGGGCGAAAGGCCACAGAGCTACCCCCACAACCTTGGAACACTTCCCTGTGCACATGGCAGCGATGCTCAGTGAGCGGAGCCGTGCAAAGAACAGGCTTCCAGGCAGAGAAGTGAGAGGCTTTGTCCCTGGATGGGCAGTGCCCAATCCGTGACGCAAAGCCGGGTAGAAGATAACCGCACATCCCACCAATCAGCCCCGTGCTGTGCCCTTCGCAGGACTCATAAACTCCACCTTTGGCCTGAACGCCACTGGGCAACTTAAAAAAAATTGCACCATGAATTTCAGGAAAGCAAAAGAAATCCACAAGGAAGCAAAAAAATACTTTTTTTCTTGCATGAACTGAAACGAATCACTTATGTGAATATGTGTGTGTATGAGACAATATTAAAATACATAAAAGTGATATTCAGCAAAAGCAGGTCAAATATCCATATACTTTATTATTATATTGATAATGATATTCCACCTATTCCCAAAGCAACTTACAACATTAAAAACTTATACTATTAAAACGTAAATAGAAATGTCAAAAATTCATACAGGAAGGTTCATAAGGGAGAACAGCCTTTCGGAGGGCCTGGACCTCAGCCATACTGAGCTTTATGGGCCGTGAGCAGCACTCTGCACTGAACCTGGAAGCAGACGAGGAACGAGGAAAGCGGCTTCAGCAAAGCAGCCGCGTGTGCCCAGTAGCCTGTCCCACCAGCCGTCAGGCAGCAGCTCTCTGGACCAGCTGGAGCTTCCAAACACTCTTCCAGACATACAACATGCTACAGACACCCAGCGGGAAGGCAGGTGTCCCTGTAGCCAAATCAGGTATCTCCAGGAAGGGGCACAGCTGGCACACTAGTTTTAACTGCATGGATGCCCAACTGCATTGAGTGCAGATGTTCCCCAAGCTGTGGTCGTGGTTGTGACCCCACCCGGCACAGGCTGAGTCTCTATTCATGGACCCATCTTCCAAATGACCAGCAGCATGAGCTTTCATAGAATCATAGAACAGTAGAGTTGGAAGGGGCCATGAAGGACATCGAGTCCACCCCGCTGCTGTTGCAAGACACCAAGTTGCACCATCCCACTCAGAGGGCTGCCCAGTTTCTTTCTGAGTGTCTAGTGTGGGAGAGCCCACCTCCTCTCCAGGCAGCTGGTCCCACTGTCGTATTGCTCTGACAGTGAGGAAGCTTTTCCTGATGTCCAGCCTGAATCTGGGTTGCTGCAGCTTGACTTGATTATCCTGTGTCCTGCACTCTGGCATCAGCAAGAGATCTTGACCTTCCTCTTTGTGACAGCCTTTCAGGTCCTTATAGAGGGATTCATGTCCCCCCTCAGTCTTCCCTTCTCAAGGCTGAACATGCCCAGTTCTCTGTCTCTCCTCACAGGGCAGTGTTTCCAATCCCTGGATCCTTTCTGTCGCCCTCCTCTGGACCCTTTTTAATCTTTCTGCATCTTTCTTAAATCTTGGTGCCCAGAACTGAACAGTGTTCCAGATGAGGTCTGACTAGTAAGGAGTATGGGGGAACTACTACTTTTCATGATTTGGAAGTAATGCTGCTATTAATGCATCCCAAAAAGCATTTGCCCTTTTGGCGGCTGTATCGCATTGTTGGCTCATGTTTAGTCTATTGTGCACAATTACTCCGAGATCTTTTTCTTGTTCAGTTCTGTTGAGCCACGTGTTCCCCATCTTGTATCAATGTGTTTGATTTCTCTTTCCTAGGTGAAGAACTTGGCACTTGTCCTTATTGAATCTCATTCTGTCGCTTTGAGCCCAGTGTTCAAGTTTATTAAGATCGTCTCCCAGGGTGTCTGCTATTCCAGTCAGTTTCGTATCATCTGCAAATCTGATCATCTTTCCTTGTACTTCCTCATGTAAATCATTAATGAAGATGTCAAAGAGCACTGGGCCCAGGACTGAACCCTGTGGCACCCCACTAGTTACCTCCATCCAATTTGAGAAGGTGCCACTGATGAGCACTCTTTGTGACCAATTCAGCAGCCAATTTTGGATCCACCTTGTAGTTTTATAGTTGGATCCACCTAACAGTTCATTAGCTTGCTTTAATGTGATTCAATTAGAATGTTGGCCTAAGAACTGGTTTAAGAAAAAGGGTCAATGCAGAGATTATACTAAATTTGAATATATGATAGTTCAAATGGCAATACAAGACAATATGTGGATAAAAGTTATAGTAAGTAAAATTCATATGTTTTTAGCAATGAAATTTAGAAAAATGTGTGAGTTAAGAGAAAATATTAAAATGCAGGTCAGTAAGAATAAAGGGAATTTTTAATGAGCTAACATGGAAATAGTACTTAACTCTGGGAAAACGGAATCATATGGATAGCAAATATTCTAACTTATGTGGTTGGAGAGTGGGTACATATTTCCATATGTGCTGGGAATATGAATATATAATGAAATTTTAGAAAGAGGTTTTGAAAGAGAGCAGTGAAGTGCTCAATTTAAATATTGAAGTAAATCCTGAAATCACAATACTGTCAATATTTGATAGAGAACAATGGAGATGGAATATTAAAGAATAACAAATGCATTAACAGGAGCAAAGAGTTGGAAAGTAAAAGATGATTATCAGTTGAATGATTGGTACAGAGAAGTTTGGAATATAGCTATTAATGTAAATTAGCTTGTGATATTCAAATGAAAAAGGCTATATAAATAAGAATAATTTTAATGACATTTGGGGACCATTTATTGAGTATGTGCTAACAAAAGGGGAAGGAGTTGAACCTCCGTGAGCGTCATTGGCATTTTGGAAGGGAGGTGGAGCTTCTTGAAAGAGCAAATATCCAGTGGTTCCAGAGGTAGGCTGCATGGTTTTGTTATACAAAGATTTTAATTGTATGATTTTCTTTTAGCTGAATCATATTTTGTAAAATAATAACAATAAAAAACACTTTGCTTCAATTTCTCACCTTTTATTGGAGCTTTGCATTAGTTGGGCACAAAGAGGTCTGCAGGTCTTTGCTGACCCATAGAGGTCATCCAGACACACACCCTCCTGACCCACAGGATGCTCAGCTCCCTGCCGGAAGATCTGGAATGGCGCCCCATGGCCAGGCACAATGATGTCAGCAATGCGCAGAGCATGTGACCGGCTTTCTGCCTGACGTGCTGGGTGTTCACTGAGAGATTGCCACTCTCCCTCATCATCCTGACACTCAAAAAGGTCTCCAGCCACCAAGACGTTCCCCTGAGCAGTGCCCCGCACCATCAAGCTGACATCATTCCCCATATGGCCAGGCGTGGGCAGCACTTCCAGGTGCCCTGTGTGGAGAGGATAGGGGACTCCCTGCGGCAATCCCGTGGGGAGGTAGCGCCCACCAGGCTGGCTGACGTCCGTGCCCACAATCAGCTCTGCCTGGGGAAAGAGATTGAGGTTGCCCACGTGGTCAGAGTGGCCATGGGTGCAGACAACATGCTGGATGTCCCCTGGGGACACACCTTGCTTGGCCAAGCCCTCCAGCAGCCGGTCCCGGCTCCATGGCCCACCTGTGTCCACCAGGGTAAGGTGGGGCCCCAGAACCAGCGAGATTGTCCCATCTGCCCGGGTGCTGCCATCGGACAGCTGCTCAGAGTAGCCCTCTTGCAAGACTACCACTGAATAGGGGGAGCCAGCGATGATGGGCCCCACGAGGGGAGCTATCTGTGGCTTGGAAGGGTCCGTGGTTGGTGAGCAGCAGGCCATGGTGAACAGGGCAGGCAGCTCCAGAAGAGCAGGGACTGGCAGCTAGAGTCTCTGCTGGGGAGTCAAGATGCTCTGGGAAAGAGCTCTGTCCAGGCCTGAACCTCGAGGCAGCGGCATCCAAAAGCTCCTGGAAGGGCAAGCAGAACACCTTTAGGGAAGAAAAGGGGGAGCTGGATCATAAAGCCAGGGCTAGGCCCTTGCCTGCTCCATCAGTCCATCCGAGATTTCCCACCACAAACCAGTCTGGGGAAGCCTTCTGCAATGCTGCCAACGCAGCCCATGCCGCCCAGGGCCTCACCCAAAGGGCAGGCTGCAGTCGCCCCCGCCGTGATGTGGGGCTCGCCTGTCTTCCCATTCGTCCCTCATTTACCAAATCCCGCCAAAGGGGCGCCGCTCCCGCCTCCTCAAACAGCAGAGCGTGGTACGAGCTCGGCCTTAGCCGCGAGCGCTTTGCGGGTGCCGATCGCTAACAAGCCCGCCGCCTGCGCTGTCTCCGCGCCGCAAGCGCTGCGGCTGCGCGGCACAACTCACGACGGCCCTGCGACGCCGACAGCTTCTGCACGCGCCGCGGGTGACCCGTGCGGGGCGGGCCCGGGGCCTCGGAGGCTGCGGCCCTGCCCGCCCCAGGCCGGAGGAGGTCCCGCCGGCTCCCGGGAGCAGCTGGCGCAAGGCCCACTCACGGGCCAAGCGGCTTCCGGGCAAGGCCGCCCAGCCGGAAGTGCAGAGGCCGCCTCCCCGCGCCGCTCTAGGACCGCGCGCCTCCCTGCTGTCGGCTTCCGGCCCTCCGAGCGCCCGGCGCGTCGGAGGAGGGTGCGCATGCGCCTCGAGCCCTCGGGGGCCCGGAGGCGGGACTGGGGTGCGGACGGGGCCCGGGCAGCTCCGCCGCCTTGCGGGCCCCCGTCGTGACGACTTCCGGGCGGGCCCGGCGCCGCATGCGACGTGACTTCACCGAGGGTCGGCTGCCGCGTGCCCGCGGAGGCGCCCCCGCGGCCGGCCTGCCCCGCGGTGAGTCCTCGCGGGAGCCCTTCGCCCCGGTGGGGCGGGCGGGCGGGGCGGCCGCTGGGCCCGCGGTCCAGCCCGGGGGGGCCCGGCGTGGCCCCGACGCCGGATCGGGGTGGGCGGCTCCCGCGGCGCCTCCAGCCGCCCTGGGGGCCCCACCCGCTGCTGGAGGAGCCCACGGTCCCCAGGACTAGCGGCCAGAAGGCTAGGGCGCCCATTGCGTGCATCAGCCACCATCGCCCTCACTCCGGGCTTTCTCAAAACTATAACCGCGAAGGGCAACTCAATTGGGTGGGGAAAGACACTGTCGCATGTGAAACATACACGAAATGTAGAATACGTTGGACCAGTGACGAAATTGTCAGTGATGAAAGGCCAAGTTGTGTAAGTGACGAGACCACCAATGTGAAACTCCCTTGAAATACCCAGGAAGGTTGCCAAGCTGGTGCTCCAGGCCGCGGCGTTTGTGTGGCGCTGCTGGCGTGGAAGGCAGCCGTCAGCTCGGCCATGCGGTCTCTGCTCCCGGGTGCAGGTTCTCCTCACCTCCCTGCTGAGCTGGTGTGAGTGGCTGCTTCCCTCGTCAGCATGGCCGAGGAGAAGAAGCTGAAGGTGAGCAGCACGCAGCTGCCAACGGAGTCCATGAAGGCCATGGCCGAGTCCATGGGCATCGGGCAGGTGCCCGAGGAGACCTGCCAGCTCCTGGCTGATGAAGTCAGCTACCGCATCAAAGAGATTGCCCAGGTGAGGAGGGTGAGGGAAGCGAAGCCTCTGGGGGGACACCCCCAGCGCCACTCCCCCTTCCCCCTCCCAGGTCCACGGTTGGGGCATTTGCTCTGTCTGGGCCTGTGGGGACCTCCTCTCTTGCTCCCTGCCGCATCTGTGCTCTCCCTCTCCACCCCCAGGATGCACTGAAGTTCATGCGCATGGGGAGGCGGCGAAGTCTCACAACTGGAGACATTGACTGTGCTCTCAAGCTGAAGAACGTCGAGGTGAGCATGGCCCCCCAGTCTGCTCCAGGCTGGGGGGAGAGCTGTCCCCTGAACGCTTATGTTGATGGGCAGAGGCTGTGTGGGGGGAGGGGGGCATGGCAGTTGCCCCAAATGCCTGGTAGAAAAACAGCAGTGGGGGAGGCAGCTGGGAAGACTGGCTGCCAGTCATGCTGGCAGGTCTGGGCTCATCTCTGGAACTTCCAAGGGTGGCGGACTGGGCTAGTGCAGGCCCCTGCGTGATGCTGCTGCCCTCCGTCCTTCACCTCTTCCTTCTCTGTCCCATGTCCCGGGCCCCGTCGCAGCCGCTGTACGGGTTCCACACGCAGGAGTTCATCCCGTTCCGTTACGCCAGTGGCGGGGGCCGCGAGCTCTACTTCTATGAGGAGAAGGAAGTGGACCTGAGTGACATCATCAACACACCCCTCCCCCGTGTGCCCCTCGATGTCTGCCTCAAAGGTAAGGAGGTGTTGCGGTGGCCTTCCTGCCCTGCCTGAAGGCCTGGCCGGCGGTGGGGCAGGTGGGACTCTTCCATCCTGGGAGGTGCTCCTGGATTCAAGAGTAATCGTCTCCAGAATACAAAGCAAGAAACAGGCCCCTTGATCCTGGGGAAAAGTCTTGTAATGTCCCAGCAAATATGTGAGAGAGCGTAGAATTGCAGCATGCAAACGTCTTGGATTCTGCCAGAGCAGACTTGGAGTGCCCCCACGCCAGCCGAGCAATGGCAGGAATGGGCGTGTGTGTGTCGCTCCGCTGGCCCTAGCAGTGGTCCTGGAGGGCCGTTGCTGTGAGCCAGAAGGGATGCTCTGGGCCCTCCAGGGCTGCGGCGGCGGCTTCTTGCTCTGCTCTTTGGGGGTCGTCCTAAACTGGATGGTGGCCCTGCGGAAAGGGCCGTGTTCCTCATTGCTGGGGCCAAGCCCATGGGCTGCCTGTGGACACAGTGCCTCATTCCGCCAGTGGTGTCCGGAAGCCCCAGTGTACCTCAAAAGGGAAGTGGGGTGTTTCCATGTAGGACTAGCATCTATGGGGGGGGTCCTTTTCTTCCCAAGCTCTGAACATTTTGTCTTTGGGCTTGAGGCCACGAATCCAACTCCTCTCTGCAGCGCGGGGGCCTGGGGGCTCTTGGGTGGCTCATCAGCGGCTGGTTCAGGGCCTTGAAATGTGCATCTGTCTGAGGTGTTCCGTTTTTGTTTACATTTTGGCAGCACACTGGCTGAGCATAGAAGGGGTCCAACCTGCCATCCCAGAAAACCCCCCGCCAGGTGAGTGGCGAGCCCTGGGCTTCACCTTCCGAGTTTCTCTTCTGGGCTGAAGGCAATCTACTGCGCCAGCACGAGGAGGGCTCCTTGTGAGCAGGGCCTCTGCCCCCGGCAAGAGCGGGTTGGCCGTGGGACTCAGCCAGTCTCTCTCTTTTCCACAGCCCCCAAGGAGCAGCAGAAGGCCGAGGCCACGGAGCCCCTGAAGGCCACCAAGCCTGGCCAGGAGGATGAAGGTGCCCTCAAAGGCAAAGGGCGCAGTGCCACGCCACCTGAGGGCAAAGGTCAGGCACCCCGAGGGGGGGGTCAGGGGGTGAGAGCTGAGGTGGTATGTACTTTCCTGCCCCCCAGGTGGTGTGCCCCCCAGGGTGCTCTTGTTTAGCATCTGCGCATCCACTGGTCACACCCGGGCGCCTGGGAAAAGCAGTGGGATTCCGTGCAGGGAGTGCAAAGCACCGTTTCATGCACCTCCCAACCGTCCCAGCAGCCTGTCCCGGGGAGAAATCACGCTGGCTGGCATGTGGACACGGTGGACTGAATCTCTCGTTCCACCTCCGCATTTTGGTTCTTGTTTGTTTTCCTGCAAGCGAACTCTTGCACCGTCTGGCACTTTGAAGCAGGCTCCCTGGCTGGGGGGCAGACTTCAGGATGACGCAGTGTATGTTGGAAGGAGCAGGCTGGGAGGATGCGTTGTCATCCCGTAATGCTCCCTCCTTGTCCTCTCTCCCCCGCAGGCAAAGAAAAGAAAGCCCCTCTTTTGGAGGGGGCGCCCCTGAAGCTGAAGCCACGCAGCATCCACGAGCTCTCCGTGGAGCAGCAGCTGTACTACAAGGAGATCACCGAGGCCTGCGTGGGCTCCTGCGAGGCAAAGCGGGCGGTGAGGAGCCCGGCCTATCCGCCCCCTTGCGGCCCGAATCCCACCTCCTCCCACCCCTGCAGCCCCGCCCCCATAGCCTCACGCCTAGCCAAGTTGTGCTGAGCTCCCCCACCCTCTGGCAGAGAAGCGCCTGCGCCTGCCTTTGGCCCTCTCCACATCTGTCCCCTGTGCACACGTGCACTCAACAGGCCTCTGGGCCTGCGCACCCGAGGCACCAGCGCCATCGCCATCCCCTCTTCCACCCAATCCCCCAAGCCACGAGGAAGCTGCAGCGTCACCCCCCTCTGTTCTTCCCACAGGAGGCCCTCCAGAGCATCGCCACCGACCCCGGCTTGTACCAGATGCTGCCGCGGTTCAGCACCTTCATCTCAGAAGGGGTAAGCGGTGGGGGGGTGGCCCCTTCGCTCGTGCCCCCTCTGGCCCCTTGCCCTGAGAATGTCGGTTTTGCTCCGGTGGTGCCTTCTTTTGGGTGTGGGGAGAATGAGCCCTCCCTGGCAGCAGCCTTGGTGGCTGCGTCTTCCAGGCTCACGGGAAGTGCAGGTCATGCCCAGCACGGCTGTGCTCTCTGGACCTTGGCTGCTGGGGCCACAGGTAACCTGGGCTTCGTTCACCCACACACAACTCCGGACAGGTGAAGCAGATCTTGTTCCCGCTACGCCACCTCCTTCCTTATCTGGAGTCAGCACCGTCTGCCCTCACCACACGGGGATGTCAGGGCTTCCAGTTGCTCCAGACCTTTCATGCTTAGAGAAGCGCTACTTTCTCAACATCTGGCAGAGGCTTTGTGTCAGCAAGTCTCATGCTTGAAAATCCTCTAAGCCATGAATGCGCTCTCCCTTCAACAAGTAGAGGAGTTACAGAGTGTAACGTGTGGCACAGAGTTGCAAAATATTCAGGGGCATAGGAAGGAGGACAGAAAACACCCCAGAAGCACTTTATCACACTGCAGAATTTATCATTGCTCATGGCGGCAGCCCCTTGCGCAGTGTTGCCTGGGCAGCCTGTGTTCTTCATTCTGAGAGCGAGGCCCGACCCAAGCCACTGTTGCTGTTCTCTCCCTTTGCTTTTACTGTATATCCCAACTGCGTTTTATTAACTTCTCTGACCTTCTTGGTGTCATAAATCTTCCAGGAATATTTTTCTAACTTATCTTCCTGTTGGCACTTCCTAAGACTTTGTCCTTTGTCCCGGCCCTTTCCTAAGATATGAGGAGACATTGAGTGCAGGAGAAAACAAGGAACAGTCTGCAAACTACAGGTAGTTTCAGATGTGTTCTATTCCTGAAAAAACAGAAATCCATCTTTATGTTCCACGGATCACATGTAGTTGACCCTTCCCAGCTGTAGGGGTTGGGGCACAAGACACTTGTGAAAATGGAAGGAACAGGGGGGCTCTCTAGCCCCCCCCCCAACTCACTGCAACAAGGAAACGCCAGCGGGACTTCCCTCTAGACAGGCAGGGCAGGAGGGCAAGATTTGGAGGCCTCCCTCCCCTTCTATTAATAGAGTTTATGGCAGTTCGTTTGTAAGGACAGGTTGTTGGTAACTCAGGCTCATAGCTTGGGGGCTACCTGTGTCTAAATCAGTTTATCATGCCAGTCCATTTTGGAAGTAAACTAGCTAAAATGCCTAATTATCCTGAATGTGGTCATGAAACACTTCAGGGATGAATAGACTACTAAGGCAGGGGCCCCAAGCCCCAGACCGTGCAGTGGTACCGGTCTGTGGCTTGTTAGGATCCGGGCTGCACAGCAGTTGAGTGGGTGAAACTTCACCTGTACCTGCAGCTGCCCCCCAGCGCCGGCATCGCTCCAGGGGTGCGGCTGCAAATATGGGTTGTCATTAGGGCACTTTTGGGTCTTGGGCCTCGGAAGGGGGAGGGGGCGGCGGCAGCAGAGCCACGCGGAGAGGCTGGGTGGGCGCCTGCAAACAGCAAGGGGACTGGGCAGCCGGTAAGGGCTCGGCTGCAGGTCTGGCTCGGCTCCCACCGATTCTGCTTCACGGTGAGTTGTATAATTATTTCATTCTATATTGCAACGGAATAGGAATAGGAATAAAGTGCACACTAAACAGTAATGCACTTGAATCATCCTGAACCCATCCCCACCCCCGGCTCCATGGAAAAATGGTTTTCCATGCAACCTGGCCCTGGTGCCAAAAAGACTGGGACAACGGCACTAAGGAATTGTAGGAAAGTTTCTGGCTTTGCTTTTGTTTCAACTGAAACGTGGGAGAACTACCAGCTAGATCAGAAAGAAGAGACATGTAGCAACAGAAACAGCGAGGCAGAAGGCGCCTCCTGGGGCCATCGGGTCTGACCCGGCCCCAGCCGGCCATGCTCGTGGCGTGCCTGGCACAAGCCGAGGGAGGCAGAGTCGATGAGCAGTAATGGAGTCGCGTCCCCGCTGTCCGCTGCAGGTGCGAGTGAATGTCGTGCAAAACAACCTGGCCCTGCTCATCTATCTCATGCGGATGGTCAAAGCTCTGATGGACAACCCCACCCTCTACCTGGAGAAATACGTGAGCAGCTGCCCCGGGACCGGCGGGGGGCGGGGGGTGTGGGGCCGCTGGTGCTGACCGGCCTGGCCTTCTCCCGCCCGGCTGCAGCTCCACGAGCTGATCCCCGCTGTGATGACCTGCATCGTGAGCCGACAGCTGTGCCTCCGGCCAGATGTGGACAACCACTGGGCCCTGCGAGACTTCGCGGCCCGCCTCATCGCCCAGATCTGCAAGAACTTCAGCACCACCACCAACAACATCCAGTCACGCATCACCAAGACCTTCACCAAGGTGACACGTGGGGTCCAGCATGAAGGGGCCTCTGCCAAGGGCCCTCTGCTCCCCCTCACGCCAAACTCCCCCCTCCCCCCGTTTCTCCCCCAGAGCTGGGTGGATGAGAAAACACCATGGACGACCCGGTACGGATCGATCGCCGGCTTGGCCGAACTGGGGCACGACGTGAGTAGCGCCGGGAGGCACCGGGGGGCGGGGCGTGGCACAGCTCTCGCCTCCCTGGCATGTCTTCTGCCCCCGCAGGTGATCAAGACGCTGATCCTGCCCCGGCTGCAGGTGGAGGGAGAGCGCGTCCGCGCCGTGCTCGAGGGGCCCGTGGTCAGCAATATCGACAAGACTGGAGCTGATCGTGTCCAGAGTCTCCTGCTGGTAAGCGGGGTGCGCCGCAGAGGTGTGCCCGAGTCCCTGATCCACGGCGCCAGCGCCAGCACTGGCTGGGCCCGCCATCCACCCAAACAGCCCAGCTCAAAGGACCTTTCATTTATGAGGAGGAGTGCAAAGCAACCTGCCTGCAGCTCCTCTGGGGGATGCAGGATGGGGAGAGAAATGGGGGCAGGGTCCTAGCGGAAGAGGGGCTGCCCTTGGTGCGACTTTTCCGCTTCATGGTCCTTTAGCTCCCGTTTCCCTCCCCTCTGCCCTGCACCCCCTGCAGAAGCACTGTGCACCAGTCCTGGCCAAGCTGCGTCCCCCACCGGACAACCAGGAGGCCTATCGGGCAGAGTACGGGGCCTTGGGCACCCTCCTCTGCACCCACGTGGTCAAGGCCCGGGCCCAGGCTGCCCTGCAGGCCCAGCAGGTGAACCGCACCACCCTCACCATCACCCAGGTAATGGCGCTTCCTCCCCTGGGATTGCCCTCGGGCGGGCGGGCGGGCCAGTGGGAGCATGCCAGGGCGTAGAGCCCCGCAGCCCCTGGGCGCACCTCCCCTTCCCCCAGCCCCCAGGGCCGGGTGGGGCTGCCCCCTTCCTCAGAAGGTGCCTCCCCAGCTTGCCCTCCCCCTCTCTTCCCAGCCCCGTCCAACGCTGACGCTGTCCCAGGCCCCCCAGGGAGGGGGCAGCAGTGCCTCACGTGCCCCCGGCATCCTCAAGATGTCCAGCTCCATCACGCTGCCCATGCAGACCCTCGTTTCGGCCCGCCCGGCCACCCCGACGCAGCCGTCGCCCCCCCCCACCAAGTTCATCGTCATGTCCTCCACCTCAGGCACGTCGACCTCCCAGCAGGTATGGAGCGGAACGGTGGGGGCCACTTCAGAGGGTGGGGGTGGGTTTGCGAGGGAAGCTGCTGCTTCTCTGGGGAGACCCTCACCCGCTGGCTTTCTCCCCCCATGCAGGTGATCACCCTCAGCGGCAGCCCTGCGGCCACCTCCACCTCCCCCGTCACCACCACCGTGCCCAGCATGCAGCCCCTGGTGAAGCTGGTTCCAGGGGGGCAGGCGGCTCCCAGCCCCCCCGTCTCAGGCAACCTGCAGAAGTACATCATGGTCTCCCTGCCGTCGGCCACGGAGGGCAAAGCGGGGGCTGCCCAGCTCTCCCCCTCCTCGGCGCCACCTGGCCTGGCGCTCTCCACCGGCGGCATCAAGCAGGAACGCAGCGACAGCCCCCCCGGGCCCGGCAGCGCAGGCACCACGGCCGCCACCGCCTTCCTCGCCAAAGCCAACGGGGCCCAGGCCCTGGTGCCTGCCTCCCCACAGCCCTCCTTGTGAGGAACAAGCCGGACGACCCACTTTTCTGCGTGGGGCATGGACGCTGGGCTGCGGAAGGGGGCCGGCTCTTCCTCAGCCGGACGGACCGCCTGCCCAGGGAAGATGTGGCTTTCCACAGGAGATGTGCGGACTCCGGTTAACCTTCAGCGTCTCTCCTCCATCCCCCGCGGCCTGGAAGAGGAGAGGGAAGGCTGGCGTGTCTCATCCCTGTGTGGATGGTGACGCCACTCCCTGTTGGGGGACTCCTTGACAGCGACGAGGCGGCAAAGGTTTCTTCTCAGGGCTGTTTGCGTGTCGGCCACCCCGGCACGTCTTGGCTGCCAGGAGCAGATTCACTAGACTTGTGGGGTGGGGAACAGGGCAGAGGCTGGGGTTCTCTGCCACTGCACAGAGTGGGAATTCCCCCACCCCCTCCTCTCAGCCGCCCCACCAAATAGGAACATGAATTAGACTGTTTCGGATCCAATACAGCTCCATTTTCTGCCTCTGGTTGCCCGTGCCATGTTCCTTTGCAGAGTGCCGTCTTGCGTGGGGGCCAGGGAGGTCCCTGGTGGTGGCTCCCCCCGCACCAGGCCTTTCCTAATGAAGTCTGCGGTTGCCTTGAGAAGATGAGGGAGAGAGGTCTTAACATTCTTCGAGCCCTGGCAAGGGGGCCATGCAGAGGAGGCCAAGATCTGCATCACCCCAAAGCGCAGCATGTGGAATGACGGGCTCAAGTTACCAGCAGTGGAGTCCGGGCTGCACTGGGGGGGGGGGGGATTTCCCCATCTGGGAGGCATTCTGCCCTCAGCGGGGGTTGGACTTGGTGGCCTTGTGGGCCCCTTCCAGCCCTGTTTCCGTGATCCTGGGGTGGGGAAGGGGGGGAATTTGACTGGGGCAGCCCTACGTGCCGTGCTGCGGCAGAAGCAGCCAGCACGATCCCAGCGCCCTTCCTGCTCTGCTGTGGGCGGCCAGGAAGGCCCAGCCCGGGCAGGCGTGCTGCTCTGGGCTTGCCCCGCTGCCGGCAGCCTTGGAGGCTCTCCAGGGGAGGCGAGGCGAAGGGCTGGGGATCCCCAACCGGTTCGGCAGGCTGCCGACAGCCACACGAGGGTGGCAGGAGCGATTCGCCACAGCAGGTAGGGGGCTGCCCTCTCCCCAACCCCTTGCCTGAGACTGGTCCGGATTTCCCTGCATGGGGGGGGTGCTTTGCTGGGCTCCCGGAGGGGAGCGGGTCTTCCGGGCGGGGGGGGGGGCAGGGCCGAGGGCGAGGGGCCCCGGTAGCGGCCGCACAGCACAGCACAGCGCAGCCACCTCCTCCGCAGCAGCTTTACTGGCCCGGGCGGCCGTCGTGCGCGCGCGTCGCGGCGAAGGTGGCCCTGCGGCGCCCGCCCTCGGCGGCGGGTCCCGCGGGGGCGTCCGGGGGCCGCCTGCGGGCGTCGTAGATCACCTGGCCCCGCAGGGGGGCGTCGCGGGGCGGGCGGGGCCGCTCGGGCGCGGCGCGGGGGCGCAGGAGCAGG
>JAIXND010000857.1:2703772-2787082 GCA_023646645.1 Varanus salvator macromaculatus | reverse complement strand
GCGGGGCGGGGGCGCGCGGGGCAGCCGGCGGGGGCGCGAGGCCGGCGAGCCGGGGGCGCGCGGCATTCATTGTGAGGCGCGCCTGAGCTCACACTGCGGCGGGGCCCGGGGCCCGGGACGGTGCGGGGCTCCCGCGCGCCGTCGCTTTCCGGGCGGGCGCTGGAAGGATGTGCCTCGCCGGTTGCCGGCGCCCGACCTGGCCCATCTCCCTCTCTTCCATAAAGGAATTCATAATATTTCATGCAGTTGCATAAAATGCTTGAGTGCATTTTTGACTGCTTTTATATAAACAAGACAAAAACTGAAACCGGGAAGGGGACGTGCGACAGATCAAAAACAAAAAGAACATTAAAGATTATAAACAACAATCGGCCCCAGTTAAAGTTGTTACAGACACAGACGATTCAAATCGATGCTGCTTTCTCAGTGTCTTTCCAAAAGCGGAGAGGCCAGGCTGCTCCTTGCTCTGCAGGAGCGATCCAGCAGAAAGCCCCTTGGCCCAGGCCTTGTCCCTGGGCAGTGCCCTAATTTGAGCTGGGAGACTGAGGACCCGCGTATCTGGCAGTGCAGGGATGATGCGTTGCAGAGACCAACTGTCCTTCATCCTGGACCCTGAAAAAATAACAAATGTCAACTCAGATAAATTGGCAGAACCCAAATGTCTTCCAATACTGTGGAATTTGTGTTTTTGGGCATCATGGCAGTGTGTGCTTAAAATTCCAGAACACCAGGCTCCACAAAGTACACAAGGTGGGATGTTTCTTTGCATGGACATTAAGCCCCCCCCCCATTTTTTGCATAAAGAATAGCCAAGATTTCTGAATCTTTGAACATCAAATGTTTTATGTTCAATTAGAAATAGTACAATCAGTGTTTTTAAACCAAAGAGGCAGGATGCTAATGCAAAAGAATTATGAACTGGGAACTAAAACAGACCCTGTTCTTGTCTGGGGTCAATTTCCCATCCCATGCAGAGAACTCTCTCTCTTGTCCCCCACGGAAGCCCAGTATTTGACTGAATCGGCCCACTTGCAGCTTCCAGTCTGCATCATGGCAGGTTTCAGGTTTTGGCTAGCAGAGGTCACGCGGGGCGTATCCTGTGGGCTCCTGGCATCCTCAGTGTGGCCGTGGGATCCTCCAGAAGCCCGTTCCTAAGACTCTCATCTTGGGGGTGGGCGTCTTGAAGGCTGGCCCTGCACGACCACCTAGCAGCCCAGGCAGAAGGGGCTGTGCCTGCCGCTCCACCCCCAACAGGCCATCGTGGCGCTCATTTCCAGGTGTCCTCTGCCCCAGGCACGCTCTGCCCTGTAGAAAGAAAAGTGCAAAATGAGGTTGACGTTTGGGGTTGTGGTTTTTTACAGTGCAGGCGCCATGGATGAGACTGTTGACCCCTTGCCTCTAACAGCAGCAGGGGCTGGGCCTGATGGCCTCCCCGGCCCCTTCCGACTCGGCTGTTGTGTTCCATGAAATCACGCAGCCAGGCATGAGCCTCGGGCTGCCGGGCACCACAGAGCTCAGTGACAGTGGAGCGTCTGGGCATACACCTGATGCTCCTGGGGAAGTCACCTTCCCGGCCCTGGGCCAGTGTTCCTCCTGACCAGCAGCCCCTCTGCTTTGTCCAGACTGAATCTGCTTCTTCTCCTTCCAAAGTCTCGGCTGCTTCCTCGGTGCAATGAGACCAGCAGGCTGGAGGCTCTGCGCATGGCTGCTGGCTCGTGCGTGTTTGGGCCAGCCTGCCTCCACCCAGTTTTGACACAAGCCATCCTGTTACTTCTAGGGCTGCTTCCAGCCCTGCTCCTGGCCCACCTCCGGATCATGCCATCCAGGCCGAAGCCCTTCCGGGGCCAGCGGTACCGGCACCTGAAACAGAGCTGCCTGCAAGCACAAAGCCTCTTCCAGGACCCGGAGTTTCCAGCCACAAATGCCTCCCTCTTTCACCACCGAGACCCTCCAGATGGGGTCTCCTGGAAGCGGCCAGGGGTATTTACTTGCTCTGTTATCCTGCTTCATTTGAACCGCTGCCGTCTTGCCTGGCATCCCAGGGTGTCCACACAGTTTACATTAAAACAGGCATGACACAAGACAAAGCACTCTAAAACACAGAAACATAGAACAACACCATAAAACTACTACGGTAAAAGCAGCAAAGTGGAGCAGTGTCCAGAGGCCTCTTGGGGTGTCGGAGGAGGGCAGCTGGCCCTGTGCTGCAGCCCCCAGTCCTGAGGAAGTGCTCTGTGCGTGTCCGGGGGTGTGCATGCAAAGGGGTGGCAAGCACGCCGGGTGGGAGGCCTGGGGGCTGCACCCCGTTGTCCCTGCCGGGCTCCGGCTGCTGCCTCCACCTGCCACAGCCAGTTGTGGGGCTGGCAACACAAGCGGGCTGGCACAGGCCGCGCCACCTTTGCGCCTCCCTGGGGGGCAGGTCCAGACTCCAAACGGGCACTTCTTTGTGTGGGCCTAAACCCCGGGCATCTGTTGCCCAGGAGCTGTGCTCGGATCCCCGGCTCTTCGTGGACGGCATCAGCCCCAGGGACCTGCGCCAGGGCAGCCTCGGGAACTGCTGGTTTGTGGCCGCCGCCTCCTGCCTGGCCACCAAGCCTGCACGCATCTGGAGGAAGGTAGGGGGCGCTCCTGCCCTGCCCTGCCCTGCCCTGCCCTGCCCATCCCATTCCACCAGTAGCCGGTCTCCGCCGGGTTGGGGCTGTGGGGGCCGCTGCCTGGTGGAGAGGTGCAGCCGGGCCCTGCCTCAGCAGCCGTGCCCCACAGCCTGCCCCTCAGCCCCGCTCTTCCCACCTCTCCCGATCCAGGTGATCCCGCAGCCTGGGAAGCAGGACTGGGACCCGCGCCGGCCCCAGAGATACTGCGGCATCTTCCGCTTCCGCTTCTGGCGCTGGGGGTGCTGGACAGAGGTCTGCGTGGACGACCGCCTGCCCTGCCGGCACGGGAGGCTCCTCTTCTGCCACTCGGCAGACCCCCGCGAGTTCTGGAGCGCCCTCCTGGAGAAGGCCTATGCCAAGTATGGGGGGGCAAGGGGGGAGCAGGCCTGGGGTCACGCCTCTGCCCGGGAAGGGGGCTTTGTATGCAGGCACTCGGGGGGCCTTCAGCACCATCGGCCAGGGCTCAGCCCGGGGGGTGCTGGGTGTCTTCTCCAAGCACCCAAAGCACTCTGACTTTGCCGTGAAACAAGTGCAACCTGCCAGGGTAATCCCGGACCTGGGCAGAACAGGCCACTGTTCACCCAGAACTTTGACCCTGCGTGGCTCTCGAAACACAGGTTGCTTCAAGAAATCACGGAAGAGAGAACCTATAAAACAAACCAATCTGTGGCATGTATTGAACTGCGGTGCCGTTCCATGTGGGATCCTGCATGCCCAGTGAAACACTCACGCAGAGCCTCTGCAGAGGAATGCGGGAGAGAAAGACCAAACCGAAGGCGCTTTCGGAGTCTTTCGCTCCAGCCTGGTCATCTCCGTTCACAGGCTGATCGAGGCTGAACGGGGATCTTCTCCCTGGAGTCCCTGCCCGGCCAGTAAAACGAGGGCGCTCATAGTCAATCCCTGGCAGGCCACGGGCCTTCTCCATCCTGGGGACTCACCTGCTCCCGGCTCGGGCGACTGAGCAGGTGGCTTCTCGGACCCACGATCACATGGAAAGCTCCTTGCAAGGGATTTGGGGGGGGGGGGAGCGTGGATATAAGTGTATCTGGCCTCTTCTGCTTTATGAAAGGGCTTCTGGGCATATGTGAGTTCGGCTGATGAGCGGAGGATGGATTGGGCCCAGGCAAGCTCAAATGGCTTCTCCATACCGACCAGGGCAGAGGCCAGGGGGCTTTGCCCCGTTTCCTGAGGCTGGCTGGACAGGCGTGACTCCCACGGTGCTGTTCACACACGCTGCCTGTGGGTCTGTGGCTAGGAAGGCCCAGCGCCTCTCGAGGGTCTGGGGAGGGGGGCACCTGTTGCAGAACCAGGCCTGGCTGGTGGCACTGGGCACTCATGGGGGCATGGCCTCCCAGCCGAGTCCAGGCCCCAGCCCAGCTGATCATCCCCCAGCCCTGTCCGCTGCCTCTTCCCGCAGGCTCAACGGCTGCTACGAGGCTCTGGAGGGCGGCAACACGGCCGAGGCACTGGTGGACTTCACGGGCGGCATCTCGGAGCCGCTGGCCCTGGGCGAGGGGGGCCTCCGTGGGGACGCCGAGAAGCAGAAGCTGCTCTTCCAGCAGCTGAGGGCAGCCCATTCCCACACCGCCCTCATCAGCTGCTCCATCCAGGTGAGCGGCCGGCTGGCTGGCCCGGCCTCGGCGGGCAAGGCAGCCTCATGGGCCCCGGGACCAGGGGGACTGGCTACAGCGAAGCCGGACAAGAGGCAGCCCCACGCTGAGGCCAGCGTGGTCGTGCGGACGCTCCCTGGCCTGCAGCCTCCCTTATTCTTCGGGACAGGCTTGGAAACTCCGCGCCAGCCCACCCTGCCAGGGTTGGAGCGAGCAGGCCAAGGGCTTGCCTGGCCCCCCGTGTGTTGCGCATGTGCTCCGGGGCTGGGGAAAGGCGGAGGCGGCCTTGCTTCTGAACTCCTCTTCGCTGGCCTCCGCAGACACTGCCGGGCACAGATCCAGAGGCCCAGCTGCCGTGTGGCCTGGTCCAGGGCCATGCCTACAGTGTCACGGCTGTGCAGAGCATCCGCCTCCGCCGGCGCCTCTTCGAGCTCTTCCGGACCAAGAGGCTGTGCCTGCTGCGCCTGCGCAACCCCTGGGGCTCGGTGGAGTGGACCGGGGCCTGGAGCGACACGTGAGTGTGAGGGGGGCAGCCGGGGGTGGGCAGGGATCCAGCCAGGCCCTGGGGCTGGGGAGAGCCAGCAAGGCGGTCTGGAGGTGGAACTGGCCAGAGGACAGGGAGAGCTCAGAAGGTTCCCCCGGGCCAGGGCTCTTGGAGGGCTCCCAGTGGGGCAGAGGGGCTCTGGAGGGTGGGGCAGCAGCCGCTTGTGCCACACGAATGATCCCCGGCCAGCCACGTGGGGCTGCATAGGGACGGGACGGAGCTGCCCAGGCCAGCGGGCGCTGAAGAGGGAGGCCGGTGAGCCAAGCAGGAGCACATGGCATTCCCACACGCCTTCCCTGCACCTGGATGGGCGGCTGCGGAGTTGCCCCCAGGATGTCCCCGTGCAGCCACCTAGATGGGCAGCCGTCGCTCCCTGCTTGGAAAGCGTTCCCTTGGGGGGCAGTTTGGAGGGCTGGGAGCGTTTGGATTGGGGGTTGTGGCCTGACTCTGCCACCCACCTGAATTCCCCACAGGTCCCCAGAATGGCAGCGGGTGAGCCAGCGGCAGCGACGGCAGATGGGGGTCACAGTGCAGGATGACGGGGAATTCTGGTAGGTCCAGTGGGGCGGGCATCCCCCAGAAGTCTTGGTACCTCGGGGGCTGCAGCCTGTCAGGCCCCATCTCGGGGCCACGGGTCCTGTGTGCTGGAGGACGGCGGCCACTGCCTCAGAGGTCTGTGCCCCGCAGAGCCCGCCATGCCCAGAGCGGAGCTGTGAGCGCCCGCAGAGCAAAGAGCTCTTGGGGACTGGACGGCGAGCAGCGGGCTCTTGGCCACAGAGGCCAGCCCTCGACTCCGTTGCTCTTCTGTCTGCCCGCCAGGATGTGCCTGGAGGACTTCTGCACCCATTTCACAGACATCGTCATCTGCTGGCGCATGAACACAGCACGTCTGAGCTGCCGACGGAGCTGGGTGGAAAGTCTGCAGTTTGGGGAGTGGAGTCCCCAGAAGGGTCGCGCAGGCGGCTGCCTGAACCACCGGAACACCTTCCTCAGCAACCCCCAGGTGGGAGAGTGGCAGCCGTCTGAGCGGCAGTGAGGGGCCGGCTGGCCCGCGCTCAGCCATGCGCCGACGGGCCAAGGCGGCCTTGACTTGCGGCAGCAGTGCTTGCTTCGAATGCCGGACCATCCCAGTGTGCCAGTGGATCTCCTCGGCAGGCTTGCGCCCACCCCTCCTCTCCCGGGCATGGCCCAGTCGCAGGCCTGCCTGGCCTCACGGGGTCCTGGCTGTGGCTTGTGGGCTGCCTCTCCCTCCCAGTCTCTCGCGGGCGCCTTTTGGAGGGCCCCCCCAGGCCAATGCTCCCTGCTTTCCCTGTGGCGAGTACTCCCCAGAGCTGATGCCCTGCCCCCTCCCTCACCCCAGTTTTTCTTTGAGGTGCCGAAGGCTCCCGACTCCATTCTGATCTCGCTGCAGCAGCAGGACACAAGGCAGCTGCGGGGGTCCAGCACAGGGGGGCGCAACCTCTTCATGGGCTTCGAGCTCTTCAGGGTGAGTCGGGACCTGGTTCTGGCTGGGGTGGGTCCATTCTTGTGCTTGTGCGGAGGTCTGGCCCACTCCCAGGACGTTCTGTGGATCGCTGGCTTGGTCGAGGGCAAGCCAGACGGTTAAGGGGTGGGAAAGGAGGCCCCCCCCCCCATGCTCCCGGATTGGGGCTGAAGGAGGGGCTGGCTTGCTGCTGGACCTCCCTCCGAGGAGGGGCCAGCACTGCTGGCCAGCTGGCGGCCTGGATGTGCTGAGGGCCCCCACAGGACGGAGGGCCCAACCTGGAAACGCGGCGGCAGTGGAAGCACCTGGGTCTGGCGATGTGGTAGGGGAAGGCTGGCAGCTGCTTGGCCCGGGGCTGCTTGGCAGAAGCTGCCTGAGCCCACAAAGGCTTCGGCCTGATGCCGCCCTGCGTCCTCTGACTGAGGCCAGCCCACACTGGGTTCGGACTCCCTCAACTGCCCCCTTTTCCTTACTGCTTTCTGCCGACTCGGGCAGCCCCGGGCTGGACGTGGCTCGCCGGAGTTGTCCACGTGCTGGGGACCTCTCCTGGATTAAAACCTGCAGCGAGCTCTCCATGGGGCTGCCTTGGAAGACAGTCCGGGCACTTCAGCCAATGCCAAACAGAGCAGCACGGTTCTTAACAAGGACCGCTCCCAGAGAACAGGTCACTCCTGTCCTCCACCAACTGCACTGGCTGCCTGTTACTCCCGGCCCCAATTCAAAGTGCTTCTGTTAACACACAAAGCCTCAAACGGCTTGGGACCAGGATATCCAAAGGAACACCGGTCCCCACGCATCCCTGTCGGAGCCCTCGGGTCATCAAGAAGGCCCTTCATGTACCGGGTCCCAAAGGAGCTGAGGGGGAATTAGCTAGGAAAGGGGCCTCCTCTGCTATCGCAACTCGCCTTTGGGATTCCCTTCCGGAAGAGGTGCCACTGGCACCCACATGCCGCCGAGTGAATGCCTTTTTATTTGGATTTTGCTTTTAGAGTAATGCTTTGATTTGCTTTCTCGCTGCTGCCTCTCGGGCGGCACACAAACCCACCAGTCAGTCGCTCTGTCGATCAGTCACTGCCAGCATACCCCTGGACCTGCATGTGACCCAAAGCTCAGAGGGATGGGGGACCCCCGAGCCCCTTCCCTGAGGGGGCCATCAGGGCCCAGGGGCATTCGAGAGCGACTGTGGCCCTTGGGGGAGGCTGCCTTGCTGCACCAGAGAGAACTACCCAGCCCAGCCCAGTGGGGGGGGGGGGGCACGGCACTGCCCTCCGTCAGCCCTGGGGCAAATGCATTTCAAAGCAGCTCTCAGGCTGCATGGAAGGGGCTGTGCCTCCTCAGAGCAGGTGCTTTTCCGGCCGGGAACTGAGTCTCCAGAGAGGCTCCTCCAGCTTTTGGGAAGGGGGCACCCCCAAACTGCTCGTAGTGGCGGGAGAGCTGATGGGGCAACCTGGATGGCCCCAGCCCCAATATTCCACGGGGGGGGGGGGGTACCCAGAGGCCTTTTGGGAGGCAGGGTTCTTTGGAGTGGGCAAAAGGCCAGGCAGCGCTTGTGGGAGGAGGAACGGGGGGCCCATGGCCCGGCTCAGCGTCACAGAGCCTGCTCGCGTGCGGGACGCAGCGACACCGGGCTTCTTCCCTCCAGAGAAGTTGGGGAGTTGGAGCTCACTTGGGGGCCCCCGTTCCCCCTGCAGGTGGAGCAGAACCGCCGCTGGCGCCTGCACCGCATTCCGGCCCGCGTGGCCAGCGCCACTTACACCAACTCTCGCAGCGTCCTGCTCCGTGCAGAGGTGCCCACCGGGCGCTACGCCCTGCTGCCCACCACCCTCGACCCGGGCCAGAGTGGCGCCTTCCTCCTGCGGATCTACAGCACACGGTCGGCCCGGCTGCGGTGAGCCCCCCACCCGGCCTGGCTTCTCTGGCCCCGGGCAAGGCTGAAGGGTGTGGGGAGCCCAGTGTGGTGCCGCTTCCTAGCCCGTCGGTCCCAACGCGAATTCCCAGCAGCCCCCATGAGCTGCAGGCAGACACTCCCCTCGCTCTATGGGGTGTGGAACAGGCAGCGGGCATGTGGCAGGGGCCCTCCTCTGGGGCGTGTGCAGTAGCCCCCAGCCGCCCTGACGGAGCCCAGGGCCACAGGCCATGCCTGAACGCCTCTCTCCCTGCTGCCCAGGGCTGTCGACCGTCACGAGCCCCCAGGCCGCCGGTGCAGCTGCTGCTGTGTGGCCCCCCCGCGGCTCGTCACCTCGGTCTGGGTCCCACGGGCTGCCGGGCTGGTGCCCCCCAACGCGAGCAAGGGTGAGTCCGCAGTGGGACCTCCATGGAGCCGGAGCGGCCCGGGCAGGGCTGTGGCCCCCCCAACCTGTGCATGTGGGGCCCCTGGGAACCAAGCCGCCCCCACCCGCACGCCACCCGGCCCCAGACATCTCCCGAGCTATGAGGCTGGCTGCAGCTGCCAGCTGGGAGGCTGCCGAGTTCGCCGGGCTGGCTTCCAGTGCCCTTTGGGAGGGAGACCCTGTGGGCCTTCAAGATGGCATTCCTGGGCCAGGCCTTCCCCCACGACTGGCTCTGCCCCCTGTTGATGCTCTTGGGGAGCCCATAAGTCTGCTGGGACTGAAGGCCTCGGGGTGCCCTGTCCCCCAGCCCCAGACGTCTACGTGAAGGCCTGCTGCGAGGGGCAAGAGGTGACGTCCGGCATCCACAAGGCCTCCTCTGACCCAGACTTCAACTTCGGTGCCATCTTCTGCCGCTGGCAGCCACACAAGCCCATCCGCATCGAGGTGAGAGCAGGTGATGCTCCAGGGCCCCCACGGCCCGCAGCATGATGGGGATAGGGGGGTGGGCAGAGTGGGGCCGGGGGCTGTTTCACGGCACCTCCCTGCATTTGCTCCGTTAACTGGCACTTGGGGCCGACTTGGGTGGAATAGGGGGTACGAATGAGGAAGGGCACCGGGCAGGAAGTGGGCGTCCTGCTGGCCTTCCTGGAGCTCCCCCTCCGAGCCTGCCTGAACACCTTGAGATGCGCGCTCCCTCCCCCGCCATCCCTGTCCACAGGCCTCCTTTCCCATCCTCACCCGAAGAGGCGCTGGCACCCTGGCCCTGGCAAGGGCGCCAGGAATAGCGGCCGCTGGCATTCCCGGCAGGTTGCCCAGCAGATGGCCCAGAGCTGCGAGGGCCACCCAGCCTCTGTAGAAGCTGGGCGGGGGTCCCTCCTCTGACCTTCTGAACTTGGGCCCCCGTCCAAATCCTGCAGATGGGCCACTCCGGGGATGAGCTGGTGGGGAGTCGCTTGCCGGGGGAGCCGCGGGAAGGGCAAGGCAGGGCGGCCAACGAGGCACCTGCCCGATTGCCCGGAGCCATTCTTGCCCAGCCTTGTCCGAATTCAGTGCCCAGCCTTGGACGCTGAAAGCCTTGGCTGCAGGGTGGGGGGGGGCAGACAAGGTGCCCTTCCCCTCCGGCAGCGGAGCATCCGTGCTGGGCTGCAGCCCAGGGGGTGTGGGGCAGGCAGATGCCCAGTGCGCCCACTCTGTGCCCTCCCAGGTCTGGGCCAAGCAGCTTCTGCGCAGCACGAGGCTGGGATACGTCACCGTGTCGGCGGCCGAGCCCACGGAAGCAAGCCGGGCTGAGGTGCTCCAGCTGGAGGGGTCTCTCCGGGACGGCCCCACCGGTTCCATTCTGGTGGAGACCTCAACCAGTGCCGACCTCGCGGCCCTCTGAGCCTGCCCCTCTCCAGAGGACCTGAGCCTAAGCAGCACAGCGCCAGGAGCCTTGGCCGGGCCTCCTTCGGCCCGGAGACGTCAGAGGTCTCCACAGAGGCAGCCGGCGCCCTGCAGCAACGCAGCCGGACCTCGCCAAAGCCAAATCGCGCCCTCGGAAGGATCGCACGCTTCCTGTCCAGCACCCAGAGGGCTTCAGCTGTGGGGGCGGGGGGGTACAGGACATGGATGGATGGACGGATGGAAGGAACAGTGAAGAGGCTGAAATGCGAAGTTTGTGTACCGCGGCCGAGGGGTGACGGAAGACAAGCAGCCCCCACCCCCCAGCATGGAGAGGAGCCCCCTGGCTGGCCTTGCTGCGTTGGTGGCCGCTGCCCCAGCCACGTGCTGCCATAGGGCAACGTCTCCAGGATGTTTGGGTCACGCAGCTCAGATCAGAGATGCGGCACGGATGGGTCGGGGTCGGGCGCTGTGCTCAGGGCCGGTTGAGAGGCCTGCGAGGTGCCCTGGAGCTCCGGCCGGACCAGCCGCCTGCCTTACGTGATACAGGGTCTGCACTGGCTCCCCTTCTGGCAGAGCCACAAAAGCAGAGGAGCCTGGGGCAGAAGAGACTAGCTAGCGGCATGGAAATAGCAGAGGAAGGGGAGGCAGGAGGTGGGACCGCAAAATAGCGGCGGGGGGGAGAGGGAGGGGATCCAGTGACTGATGCGAGGGAACAGGCACAGATGCTAAATGACTATTTTGCCACTGTGTTCTCCTCAAGCAGGATGGGGGAGCTCCGCATGGGGGACCGGATGAGGCCAGGGACTTAGGGGCACAGATTAGAGTCAGCCCCCTAGAAGTCAAGGGACTCCTCAGGGCACTGGACATTACAAAGGCACCAGGCCCTGACGCGTTCCACCCGAGAGAGAGTTGGCCGGGTTCTCTCACGCCCGCTGGCCTCCATGTCTGAGGCCTCGTGGAGAACAGGTGAAGCTCCGGAGGACTGAAGGGTGGTGTCAGTGGTCCCACTCTTCAAATAGGGTAGTAGAAGGGACATGGGGACATATATATAACCGAGGCAGCGCACTGACAGGCTATGCGAAAGCTCGGATGAGTCGAGGCTACTGAGCATGCCCCGTTCACAGCATCTCTCCCTCCCCCCCAGTGCGCGGGGATGATGGGCACGATTGCGGTCGTGCTGGGGGGTGGGGGCAGGGAGATGGCCATGATCCTTGTTGTTCTTTGCCACTTTGCTTCACATTTTTTGAATTAAAAAAAAAAGTTACGAAATGGTTTAACATTATTTACATTGAACCTTATGGGGAAATTTAACTTGGCTCACAACAGATTTGGGTCACAACCACAGTCCTAGAATGGATTAAATTTGTGAGCCAAGGTACCACTGTAGAGGGTGAAAGTTCCACGGAAAAGAGGGCGATTTTGAAAAACCCTTGAGTAGTTTTTTCTGCACAGCTCATCCTTTCTGCCCATTCTAAGCACATTGCAACCCTCAAAATCTTGCCAGGACACCTCGTTTTCCCAACCCTAACCCTAACCTGGGGCCCACCCCTAACTCTAATATAGGGCTAAAGTTCCATTCAAAATAATGCAATTTTGAAAAAGTTGTCCTTGAGTAGCTTTTTCTGCACTGCTCATCATTTCTGCCCATTCTAAACAGATTCCCACCATCAAAACCATGCCAGGACACCTCGTTTTCTGAACCCTAACCCTACCCTGGGGCCCACCCCTAACCCTAATATAGGGCTAAAGTTCCATTGAAAATAGGACGGTTTTGAAAAACCCTTCCTGGAGTAGCTTTGTCTCCACAGCTCATCATTGTAATGGAGAAAAACTCAGGGAACCAAGTTTCAGTTTGGATGCCAGGAGTCCTTCCTGACCGTTAGGACCCCGAGGGCGTGGAATGGGCTTCCACGGGAGGCGGTTGAGGCCCCATCGGTGAGGCTGTTCAAGGACAGGCTGGACATGTGCATGGGTGGCACGTCATGAGCCGAGCTTGCTGGAGCCGTGGGTCAGACTAGATGGCCCAGGAGACGCTTCTCCTCGCTCGTTTCTGTTTCTCCTCTGGGATGATAGAAGAGAGGTCCTGATCTTTCTCTTTGTGACAGCCTTTCAAGAACGCGTGAAGAGGAACATGTCAGGCTTCCCAGGATTTGGAAGTGGTGCTTCTACTAATGTGGCCCAAGGCAGCATCGCTGTTTTTCCAGCCACATCCCAGTGTGGACGTTCAGCCTGTGTTCTGCAGCAATTGCAAGATCCTTCTCACTTGCGTCTTGTTGAACCAAGGATTCCCCATCTTGTACGACGCGTTTGGTTTTGTTCTCCTGGGTGCAGAACTTGGCATTTGTCCTCCAAATTATCAAGATCACCTCGAATCTTCTTTCTGTCTTCCTGGGGATTAGCAATTGGATCTCCTTTTGTGTCATCTGCAAAACAGGGATCATTGTTCCCTGCACTTTCTCATCCAAATAATAAATATGTTGATGAGCCTTGAGCCCCAGACTGAACCCTGCGGTGCCTCACTGGTCTCCTCTCCTCAGCTTGGGATGGTGCATTGATGGGAATGGTGTCCGATTCTGCGGCCAGCTGTGGATCCGCCTGACAGTCATTCCACCGAGCCCACTTGGAGCTGGGCCACTAATTGGGAGATCGCAGGCCCCTTCGCCCAAAGCTTTGCCAAAGTCAAGGTATGTGATGCCCACAGCATCCCCACATTCCCTGGGGAGGTTACCCAATCAAAACATGAAATCAGATGTGTTCTTGAAGGGTCAGGATTTCAGGATTTGTTCTCGAAGTCACAGCCAGTGCAGGCACCCCATTGCTCAGAGCCCAGCAGTCTGTGCTGGAGGGGCCAGCAATGCGCGCTTGTCCCACATCCCATTCCCACAGTTACCGGGAGCACAAGTAGGGGTGTGGGGGGTGCTCTGACCCTTCTCTCTCGTCTGCTACTGTAGGAACAGAGTGCGGGGTGAGACGAGCCCCTGCTCTGAGGCAGTGTCAGCCACTTCTGTCCTCAGGGCTTGTCTGCACACATTTCGTGCCCAGGCGAGCCCACAGTAACACCCCGGACTCCTGTTCCCCCTCCGTTGCCTTGGCGACCTTCAGTGCCATGGGATGCCCTGCAGAGAGCAGTTTGCCTCCTGACCAGCCCTATACAGAGCAGCAGGCGCACACGCCCCCTTTTGGCCTTGCCATGACCCAGTCTGTGCCCCCCCGGGAAGGGGAGAGGTCTGCCCCCTCCAGAGCAGGCTGTCCCTGGCCATCTCTGGGGCAGCCCACCCTCCCTCCATCGCCACCCCAGCCAGGAACCTGCAGGCTAAGCTTGCCCAGCCAGCTGACTTCTGCTAGGCCTCTTTTTGGAGCCCGGGCTGGTGGCGGGGAGCCTTGGAGATCGCTCCCACCAGCACCAGCTCACAGCAACGTGCCACCCCGGGCCAGGGCTGCCCCTGCGTGCCGCCTGCTGGTGCCACTGGTGGTGGCCACCCCGACGGCCTTTGCAGAGATGCAGATGCCCAACCGGGCAGGAAGGAAGCCACAGAACTGGCCTGCACACCAGCAGCAGCCCCTGCCCAGGAGGCCGGTCCCCGGGAGGGGAGGGGCAGCCCCCCCCCCCCAGCATTCAGTTGCAATGGGTCCTGGCTGAGAAGGAGGCCTCTCCCAAGGGCTGGCAGCCTTGGCCGGCTCGCGGGAGAGAAGGCAGCCTTCCAGCGAGCCTGGCCTCGAGCCACGCGAGCCCTGTGGGCCATAGGCGACTATCTGGCGGGCACCCAGAGCAGACTAGCATGTGGCGAAACCTTCACAGGGGAAGCTCTGTGCAAGAGGTCTCAGCTGGAAGGCTGGCCAGCTTCACAGGCTGCCCAGGCAGGAGTTCAACAGGCGGTGCTTTTGATATTTGTCCCATTGTTACGGAGCCCAGTAACTGAAGCTGTTCACAGCAGGGACAATATGCAACCGGCAGTTGTTGCCTTGTGCCATTAAGGCATCTCCCGCTCCAGGTGACCCTCGGAGTGAGGGTCTTCCAAGCGCCCTGCCCTTCCAGCCCTGCTCTGCTCTTGCAGACTTTCTGCAACCGACCCGCCCCTTCGCTGGCCCTCCAAGCCTGCCTTCTCCAAGGAGTCCTGCCTTCTCACGACGTGCCTGAGGTACGCCAGCTTCTGCGCCATCATTTTTGCTTCCGGGGAATGTTCTGGCTTCGCTCGTTCCAGGGCCCGCTGGGTCTCTCGGTCAGCCCAGGTATTCACAAAGCTTTCCTCCAGCAGCATGTTTTCAAAGCGTCCCTTTTCTTCCTGTAGGGTGTCTTCACTGTGCAGCTTTCGCACCCAGACCTCAGTTCAGTGCAGGGTCACAAGGATGGTAGCCAGAGAGGGCAGGATGACATATGAAGAAAGACGGAACAGAGTCTTTTCAGCCCGGAGAAGAGGAGACTCCGAGGGGATCTTCTAGCGACTTCCAGGCATGTGAGGGGGTGTCCTGTGGAGGGGGGCCATGAGCGGCTCTTCCCTGCAGTTCAGATGTCCTGCTGTGCGCCTGCCCAATGCCTTGTCCACATCCTTGAGCTGCACCAGCTAGAACTCATCCCAGAGCTGACCCCGCGGTGCCCCAAGTACCTCACCTGATTCCGTTGCCCTAGCACCGGAGCCTCTCACCTGGCAGACGCGAGACGCACACGCATGGCCCTCAGACAGGCCTTGGGGGCCCTGAGCTGGCGGGTCAGAGGCCCCAGACGCCCCTCGGAGCCCTCAGACCAGACGAAAGAGGGCAGAATGGAGGAACTGAGCAGCTGCTGCTCTGCCCCCACCCCGCCCCTGGTTGCAGGCACCTGCCGGGGCTCGGGCACTCCCGGGCCTGTGCCCCGCTTGCCTCCTGTGGGTTCCACTGCCCTCAGCAACGTGGCTCACTGCAGAGCACTGGGGCCGCAGCCTGGCACGAGCACCCCTGCAGGACCACCACCGACCCCGGCCCTCGGCGGGCATGCGAGTCCCCTGCCGGGTCGCCCTTGGCTGGGGGGCGGGGGCGCGCAGGCCGCCTCTGCAGCAGCAGACGGCTCTTCCTCCTCCTCCTCCTCGCCGCGGCTGCGTCGCGCTTGTCGCCCAGCGCAGGGGTCACCCCACGAGGAAGCAAAAGGCACGGCTCCGTTTGCGCCCCGCGGAAGCGCTCGCTCGCTCGGCGCTCGGCAACGCCTGCAGCCCCTGCGGCCAAGCGCACACCGGTTGGATCCCGGCCTGCCGAGCAAGGCCACGACGGCGGCGGGCGGGGCTCGTGCGCGCTCGGGGCGGGGAAGGGCCGGGGGGCGGCGCGGGGCTGATAAGCGCCGGCTCGGGCGCCCGCCCCGCTCCCAGCTGCCCCGCCGAGCGCGCCGCGGCCTCTGCCCCGCTGCCCCGCCATGTGCGTCGAGTTCGCCCCGCTGCGCCTGCCCCTGCGGCGGCGCCTGCAGACCGCGGCCGTGCTGCAGTGGGTCTTCTCCTTCCTGGCGCTGGGTGAGGAGGGGCGCGCCGCCGGGCTGCAGCCCCGCGGGGTCGCGCGGGCCCCGGGCTCGGCGGGGGGCGTGTGCCGGGCGGGGCGGGCTCCCCCCGGGGAGAGGGGCGGGCTCCCCGCGGGCCCCGCTCGGCAGGAGCCCCCGCGTCGCCTGCGCCCCCGGCCCCGGCGCTGGGGGGCTGCCCCGGGGGGGTGAAGGGGGCCCCGGGGAAGGAGCGGGCTGCGCGGGCTTGCGCTCCCGGAGGCTCCTGGCGAGCGAGGCCGTCGTGGGCTGCCGCGGCGGGGCGGGTGGGGCTGCCTGGCGCTCCCGGCAGCGGGGGGGGGGGTGTCCGGGAGCCCCCCGGGGTTCTGCGGCGGGGCCAGCGCTCGCCAGCCGCTTCGTAAATGACCCGCATTTACGCAATGACCCGCGAACTGCCCGAGTTTTCTGACGACGCCAAACTATGAAGGACGATGCAAAGCATAAGGGACTGAGAGGGGCTCCGAGGGGGTCGCCCCCCCCCCGGGAGCACGGGGCCAAAGTGGCAAATGCAGTTCAGTATGTTGGGGCAAAAGATTCCCACCTTCGGCTATGCACGGATGGGATCTGAGCTAGCGAGGGATCTTGGGGTGCTAGTGGGCAACCCGAAAAATGTCGCCCCAGTGCACCCTGCGGCGCAGAAGGCAAACTCCACCCCAGGCATAATTAGGAACAGACTGGAAAATAGAGCTGCCACGATCAGAACTTCGCTCATGCAAATCTTTGGCGCGACCGCCGTGGACTGTCGCGCGCGGTTCTGGCACCTTTCCTGAAAGGGACATTCGTGAGTTGGGACAGCACGGGGAATGGTCCCGGAGCAGCCCCCCTTTGAGGACTGACTGCAGCTGGGGCCGCTGAGCTCAGAGGAAAATCAAGTCAGGGGGCATGAGGCGGGTGCTTAACATAATGCACGCTGTGAGGATAGCGGAATGGGAAGCGTTTTCCCCCTTTTCCCATGAAGCTGATCGGTGGGAGGTTTAGGGGAGATAAGAGGAAGCATTTCGTCACACCACACATAGTTAAACCGTGGAATTTGTTGCCATGGCCATTGGTGGTCATGGCCGCCAATCTGGGTGGCTTTGAAAAGGAATTGGAGGGATTCATGGAGGAGGAGGTGACTATCAGCGGCCGCTAACCTTGCTGGCCACGTGCGGCCTCTTTTCCCAGAGATGGTGGGCCTGCAGGCACCAGTTGCTGAGGCGCTCGGGCAGGTGGAGGTCAAGTTCTTAAGCAGCCCTTTCCCCTACAGAAGGAATAGCCAGATCATCTTGCCTCCCAGCTTGATTTCTGGGAACCGGATAGTAACAGAGTGCCTCTGACCATGTGCAGAGAGCGTGCTCTTCGGCCGGTCTCTGAGACACCATTTCCAGTTCCCTCTGGTTGCTGGGCAGGCGGGGAGTTGCTGAACCTGAAGGTGCTCGTGGCCTGGAGTCACGCAGGGCGGTGCTGGTCTTTCGAGGGGAGGCAGCCCCATCTCTGAGGAAAGCTAACGGGCCTTGCTCTCCCCCCAGCTCAGTGCTGCCTGCTGCTGTTCCTCGGACTGCTGCTGGGGGACGGCTGGGCGCTGGCTGCTCTCTACGCCGCCTGGCTGTACCTGGACTGGGACACCCCGGCCCGCGGGGGCCGCCGCTCGGCCTGGGTACGCCAGTGGGCTGTCTGGAGGTACTTCCGGGACTACTTCCCCATCACGGTGAGAGAAGCCGCCGTTGGCATCCCGGGCTGCCCCCTAACAGACAGCTGTGGCAGTGCAGGCTGCCTCCCCTTGTGGGGAGCAGGCCCCCCCTTCCTGTCCTCCCCCTACTGCCCTTGGAGCCCGGCTACCCAGAGCCAGTCATGGCTCCATGCCCGCTCTGAGCTGTAAGCACTCAGCCCTGGAATTCGGGAACTGCGGAGCCAGCGGTGGGCACGAGTCGGTGGTCCTGCCGGGCATCGGTGTGGGTTTGGCGAGCTCTGCTCGGGGCGTTTTGCTGGGGGTGCAGTGCCTGGTTGTGGGGGGGAGCATTTGCCCTGCATGGGGGGGTGCGGGCCACGCTGCCGTGGCCAGGAGGGGCCCCTCTCATGATGCCACTGGCCCCAAGCCGCCTGCGAGGGCAGCGCTCTTCTGCCGCCCAGGAGCCATGTGCCCCGAGATAGGGCTGTTGGCCCAGGACCCCGCAAGTCTCCGCCGGCCCTGTGGCAGCGCCCCGTGCAGGGCAGGGGCCACAGCACCGAAGGCCCTGCAGGATGCCCCAGGCCAGCTCCCCTCTGCGCCGCCACTGGGAAGAACCCCGAGAAGTGAGCTCAGAACCCTGAAAGGGGGCTTCTCTGCTGGAGACGGTCCTGGGGGGCAGCAGCCATCCCGTCCAGAGGCCTCCGTGGGTCAAAGGGCAACTGCAGGGCAATTTCTTGGGAACTGCAGCAAGGACAAAAAGGGGTTTTCTGTTACCAACTGCCACCCCCCTTCTCCCCATGGCAGCTGGTGAAGACGGTGGACCTGGACCCTTCGCAAAACTACCTCTTCGGTTTCCACCCCCACGGGGTGCTGGTGGCTGGTGCCTTTGGGAACTTCTGCACGGAGGCCACGGGCTTCTCCAAGCTGTTCCCGGGGCTCACCCCACACCTGCTGATGCTGCCCTTCTGGTTCAAGGTCCCCTTCTTCCGAGACTACATCATGAGTGGGGGTGAGCTTGTGGGGGGGGGCAGCGGGCAGCCGTGCTTCCCAGCTCGGGACAGTCCTCTGCTGCGGCTGGAGGAGGTGCCCAGGAAGGGTGCCAGGAAGCTGGGGGGGGGGCTGGGCTGGGGCCGGGCTCCTGGGGCGCCCCTGGGAGCCCACCTCTGCTTCCCTTCCGCAGGGCTGGTTTCCTCGGAGAAGGCCAGCGTCTCGCACCTCCTTGGCCATGAAGGTGGCGGCCAGGTTGCCGTGATTGCCGTTGGGGGCCCACCGGAGTCGCTGGAGGCCCGCCCAGGTGCCCTGACCCTCCAGATTCTCGGCCGCAAAGGCTTCATCAAGATGGCGCTGCAGCATGGGTGAGGGGCCGGGGGCTGTGTGGCTGCCCCACACCGTCCCCTTGCTGGGCCGGGGAGGCCAAGCAGCAGTCGGGTGGCACATGCAGCTGCAGGTCCCCCTCCGGCTTTCACAGGGCAAGTCTGAGCGGCGATGCAGGGAGACCCGGAGAGCAAAACTCAAGCGCTTGTTGGAGGCCACCCTGGAGCTGCCGCCCCGGATTTTGGTGGTGGGGCGCTCAAGCCAGGAACTGAACGCCCCCCACTCTGACTCCTCCTCTCAGGGCTGCCTTGGTCCCCGTCTTCTCCTTTGGGGAGAATGAACTCTTCAACCAGGTGTCCAACCCTCAGGGCTCCCTGATCCGCACGGTACAGGAGCGGCTCCAGAGGGTCGTGGGGCTGGCGCTGCCCATCTTCCATGCGCGGGGCGTGTTCCAGTACAACTTCGGCCTCCTGCCCTTCCGGAGGCCCATCCACACTGTTGGTGAGCAGCGGTGGGCTTTGGGGCGCGGGCCCGGCAAGGGCTGCAGTGGGACAGGCTCTCCTGCGGCTGGAGGCAGATCTGGAGCCCGGTCTGGCTTGGCAGCCCTCTTCTGTGGCCACTCTGACCCGCGGGGCTTCCATCTCCCCACTCAATTTGTAGTGGTACAGCCCCCCTTTCCTACCCCCCCACCCCGTTGCAGCAGTCTGTCCCACTTGGCTGGCAGGCTGACCCCGAGCCCAGCTGACGCAAGGCGCTGCCCAGCTGCTGGCCTCCACTCCCTCCCCAGCTGTCGCAACCCTCCCAGGCGGCCCCGGCCGAGCGTCGGCCGCGGACTTTGCTCTGAGGGGGAGCTGTGGCTGGCGCCGGCTGCAACAGCTCCTGTGGGAGGCTGGCTGAGCCCCTCTCTGGGTCCAGGGAGGGGTCGCAGCCACGTCTGTCGCTGGAGGTGAGGGTGAGCGGCAGGGCCCTCCTCTGTGGGACCCCCACCCCAGCGGCCAGCCCCCAGGCCCCCCATCACCCTCCCTGGCTCTGGGCACACTGGCCCAGGCACCGCCGGATGCACCTGGGGCCGCTCCAACGGGGGCAGTTTGGGGGAGGCGGGCGAGGGGGCCGCGTGGCCCGGGCTGCCCGCCGCGGCCTGCCTGAGAGGCGAGTGGGGTGCCAGCTCTCTCTTCCCCACAGTGGGGGCCCCCATCCTCGTGCCCAAGTCGCCGCACCCGTCCCGCGAAGCCATCGACGAACTGCACAAGACGTACCTGGCGAGGCTCACCCAGCTCTTCGAAGAGAACAAGGCCAGGTACGGGCTGGCCGAAGAGAGGCACCTGCAGCTGCTCTAGGGGATGCGAGGGGCCTTCCCACCAGCGCGGCTTGAGGGGGCTCTTTCTTCACCTGGCTCCTCAGGGGAGTGGGCAAGGAGGACCCAGTGGACACATCAGTTCATCCCCCACTGGAGCTCCACTTGCTGGAGGAAAGAGGGGGCGGGGGGGCTATGGAAGGATGAGGGGGCGGGAGGCATGCACAAAGGAGAGCTGGGGTCCTGCCTAAGGGGGGTTAAGGCTCCATGGGGGAGGGTCTCGTAAGTGCCTTCTTGCCTCCGGGGCTGGTGTCCTACAGCTGTCACCACCTCGGCTGTCCGGAAGGCCGATTCAGTGTAAGCGATCACTTCATTTTATCTCGCGCACAATTAAAGCGGCAAGACCTCGTGTGTGTCACGGTGCTGGTGCATTTCTCCTTGGGACCAGGAGTTCCCTGTGGGCTCCTCCACCCAATGCCAGGCGTGTGTGTGTGGGGGGTGGGGGGAGGTGCCTGGGCCTACCTGGTTGCTTTGTGGCCTCCCCTGCTTGGGCTCCCCCCACTTCCTGCAGCTGAAAATGGGTTTGGTGGGGATGTCGGCATGCCCCTGGCCGGGGCTGCCCACCTCCTGCCCGCAGCAGCGGCTGTGCAAGAGAGCTCGGGGGGGCTGGTAGCTGCCGGGGGCAACAAGGACGGCTTCTCCGAGAGCTGGTGGTGGTGCTGGAGGACCAGTTGGAAGCATAGAAGTACAGCAAGTCGAAGAGGGGCCCTGGCCATCTAGTCCGACCCTGGCACAAGCCGGCTCCGCTCATGGGATCCCCAACATGTGGGTGCCCCATCTTTCCTTGAGTGCCCTCACTGATGGGGCCACCACCTCCTGAGGAAGCCCATTCCATATCCTTGGGGTCCTAACCATCGGAAAGTCCTTCCTGGAACCCAACTTGAAACCTGGTTCCTGTGCCCCATTGGCCCACGTCCTTCCCTCCACCACAGGGGAGAACAGGTCCAGACCCTCTACCTTGGGACACCCCTTCACATACCTGTAAGTCGCTCTAAGATCCTCTTGGAGTCTCCTCGAAGCTGAAAAGCCCCTGTTCCCCCCACCTCGCCTCATATGGCATCCCCCACAACCCGGCTGCCCTCCTTGTGTCCCTGCGCAGAGCTGATCCTAACCTTGCTCTGTCCCTCGTGTAACGTGGAGCCCAGAACTGGGCACGGCACTCCCGTCGTGGGCGCACCGGACGTAAGGCGAGCTGTACTCCTCCTCCTCTCCTCTGCTACCCTTTTTGAAGACGGGGGCCACTGATGCCGCCCTCCAGTCCTCTGGAATTCTGTTTCCACGAGGGCTCAAAGATTGAGGCCAGTGGCTATGAGGTTGCCTCTGCCAATTCCCGAAGGACCCAACACGGTCATGACATCCAGGGCCCCAAGGAGCTCCTCAGCTTCCAGGGGAGTGACTTATCTGTGCCCCCTCGGCTCATAATCAGCTTTGGCCTTGCAAAAAGTATTTCTGCCTCTAGCCGCCTCTTCCTGGTATATCCTTCTGTCCATTTGCCTCAGTGTCCATTTCCTGTGGGGGCCCCTTTTGCTTCCGGTCCGTCTTGCCACCTCTCCTCGCATCCGTGACCGCACCCTCCTGCGCAGAGTCATCAAGGCTGGCACCTCCAAGACTTCCCTGGTTGGTGCCCCCCCCGGAGCCCCCTTGCCTTCCAGTCCCCTTTCCCAGGAGACTCCCTCCAGCCTGGCCTTCAGCTGGCGACAGTTGGCCCTCGAGAAGCCCCGACTCGCAGTGCTTGGCCTCCTGCTCATCCCTGACCTGCTGATCTGGAGCCGTCACCCCATCCAGGGCTCTCCTAGTCTGCACATCGTCCCCCAGAGATCCCCATTGGTCAAAAGCAGTCTAGGATGCTAGCCCCCCTGTTGCTTCCCGGACCCTCCGTGTGAAAAACCACCTCCGCAGCTTTCGGAGCTACCTGCCACCGCCGGCTGCATCGCCTGACTAATATCGGGGAGGCTGAAATCTCCCGTTATGGCCGTGTTCCTCCCCTGCGATATCCTCCCAGTCTGGCCTATCGCAGCATCGCCCAGGGTCCCAAGCTGACCTGGGGAGTGATAACATACCCCCACTATCAGGTCCCTGCCCCATCTAGGCCCGTCAGTCTTAACCCAGGTTGCCTCTACCTACCTGGCCCCCTTCTATGCTGCTCCCATCCCTTTCTTGACACTCAGCGCTGCACCCCCTCCGCGCTTCCGCTTCCTGCCTCTCCTAAACTGCACCCCCCTCTGTGTTTGCATCCCAGGCCAGGCCTGCTTCTGTGGTCCCCACCAGCTCATGCCCGCCTATTCCCAGGAGAGCCTGGAGCTCCCCCTGCCTGTTTCCCACGCTCCTGGCATTGGTGTGCATGCATGGTGGCTCTTCCTGCAGCCCCCTCCTCCCCCCCCCCGCCTCCCCGGCACAGCAAGAGCCTCAGGGCAGCTGCCCCGCCAGCCCCTGCAGCCGCCTCTGGCCAGCCCTTCCGGGGGTTCCTGCTTTCCACAAAGGCAGCACGAGGCTTCTCTTCACTCCTCACTGGGGCGCTGCTGAAGGAAAGGCAACCCTGCCCATGCTCAGAGGCATCCTTAGCTTACTTGCATGGCTGAGCACAAGTTTGTATAAACAAGTCCAGGGGCTCAGCCCAGCCTCTTGAGCTGAGGAACCGCAGCTGCTGCTTCCAGCTGACGGATGCAGATGGGAGTGAGAAGGGACCAGGGCTCCATCAGGCACCTCTGGACACGCCTGGCTTGCAGGCTCAGGTTTCCGAGGGCTGACCAAGAGATGGCAGTGAGCGCAGGTTTGGTCCTTCTCCTCAACCTGCCCAGGCCCTGCCCCACCCAAGCACGCGGTGGGGCACCAGTCCGAGCAGCAGCGCTCCCCAGTCCCTGGAAGGGGCAGAGATGCAGGCGGAGGGGCCGGTGGGCACGTGCCTGAAGGGATGAGCAGAACTGGGGAAGGCGGCTGGAGCGGTGACCGCCTCCTTTGCCGCTCAGCAGCACTGAGCGGTGAGCGGGGCCTGGGCTGCCTTGCCGGGGCGGGGGGCAGTTGCAGGAAAGGGGCCCAGGCAGCAGCGGCTGATCCTTGTCCTATTTTGGTAAACCTCTGGGGACCGGCGTGTCTTTAAATGGTCTGCCCTGCTTTGTTACGCGCTACCAGTGGCCTCCAACCCCGTGAACGAAAGCCCCGCGGAAGGCCCTGCCCACGATCTGCCCCCTTGGCTCAGGTGGAGGTGCCCTGCGCGGGGGAGAATGAGGTGCTCCGGGGCAGGTGGGTTGCGGACCTTGAGCCGGTTTCCTGGAGTTCCCCTTAAGGTGCGGCAGGCAAAGGTCAGCAGGGAAGCCGGGCTCTCCTTCGTGTAAGTGCCGCTGCAGGGATGCCTCTGCCCAGGAGTGCACAGCAGAGCCCCGTGCCGTCCAGCCGGGAGAGCAGGCAGAGGCCTCCGCGGGGGGGCTTGGCCCGTGCCAGAGGCTCCTTACCAAGGGGGGAATGAGCCCTCGGAGCTGTGGGGGCGACGAGCCGCCTTGAACCGGCGTGATCACCGATCACCGTTGCGGTGACTCATGCCAGCACACTGCCAGGCAGCCGTCCTCACAGCCAGGTACAAGCTTTTTTGTTGTTGTGAGTCGCAAAGTCGTGTCCGACCCATCGCGACCCCATGGACAACACCTCCAGGCCTTCCTGTCCTCCACCATCCCCGGAGTCCACTCAAGCTCACACCAACTGCCTCAGTGACTCCATCCGGCCCCGCCATCCTCTGCCGTCCTCTTCTTTTGCTATCTGTTGTTCCCAGCATTAGGCTCTTCTCCAGTGAGTCCTTCCTTCTCATTAAGTGGCCAAAGTATTTATTTATTTATTAAAACATTTATAGGCCGCCCCATCGCAACAAAGCCTCGGGGCGGCTAACAGCATGAATTAAAATACAATAGCAGTAAAACAATTTTAATTTATCCCTCCCCCCCTTCCCACGGTGCATCTCGGCAACTAAAAATCTAGTTAAATAAACATAACAACTAGGTAAATTAAATAAACAACATCAACTAAAACAACATACACAATCCAAATAAACAAACAACAAGCAACACAAACTAAAACAAAATCTACAATTAACAATTAAAATAAGACTTAAATAAAAAGGTCTTTGCCTGGCGCCGAAAAGCAAATAATGACGGCGCCAGGCAAACCTCTCCAGGGAGCACATTCCATAGTTGGGGTGCCACCGCCGAAAAAGCCCTCCTCCGGGTACTCACCCACTTAACCTCCCTCAAAGAGGGCTCCCGGAGAAGGGCCGCTGTTGCAGATCTTAGGGGGCGGGAGGGCATGTAAGGGCGCAAGCGGTCCATTAGGTATCCGGGTCCCAAGCCGTTTAGGGCTTTATAGGTCAACACCAGCACCTTGAATTGGGCCCAGACTTCAATTGGGAGCCAGTGGAGCTGACGGAGGACTGGGTTATATGAGAATAAAGCCCAGCCTCCGTCAGCAACCTGGCAGCTCTATTTTGTACCAACTGAAGTATCCGGACCGTCTTCAAGGGCGGCCCCACGTAGAGGGCGTTGCAGAAATCCAGTCGGGAAGTCACCAACGCATGTGTCACTGTTGCCAGGCAGTCTTTGAGTTTCATCTTCAGGATCTGGCCTTCTAAAGAGCAGTCAGGGTTGATCTCCTCTAGGACTGACCGGTTTGATTGCCTTGCAGTCCAAGGGACTCGCAGGAGTCTCCTCCAGCACCACAATTCAGAGGCTTCAATCCTTTTGCGCTCTGCCTTCCTTATGGTCCAGCTGTCACAGCCATGCATTGCAACTGGGAAAACCACAGCCTTGACTATACGCACTTTTGTTGGCAGGGTGATGTCTCTGCTTTTTAGTATGTTATCTAGATTTGCCATAGCTCTCCTCCCCAGGAGCAAGCGTCTTTTAATTTCTTGGCTGCAGTCCCCATCTGCAGTGATCTTGGAGCCCAGGAAAATAAAATCTGTCACTACCTCCATTTCTTCCCCATCTATTTGTCAGGAAGTGAGAGGAACGGATGCCATGATCTTAGTTTTCTTAATGCTGAGTTTCAAGCCAACTTTTGTGCTCTCCTCCTTCACCCGCATCAAGAACATGCAAAGAGTGTTTTATAGGTTCTGAGTCACTTGCACTCAGTAGGGCGGACAATGAGGAAATAATGAGACACCATCAAAAGGAATGTGAGATTACAGAGGAGACTTGATAGGACGGCATTGATCAGAGGAGATTAACATAACGATCACTGAGGCCAGGGATTATTGTGGGCCTTAGCTGTAAACTTGATCATGCAAATCAGGGTGATTACAAAGCTGCTGAAACCCTTCTCTGGACGCCTTATCAGTTTTGTTGTTAGCACAGGCAAGCTGAGACTTCAGGCCTCTTAAAACAACAACCTAAACAGAAGCCTGGCTTGGAATTCTGGTGCTTTCTACAAAAGAGATGCAGGTATTTTGATATCACAAAGGCACATATAAGCGACCTTTCCTACCAGGATTTATCTGAATTTCCCAAAAACGCCACGGCTCAAGGAGTGGTTGATGGGAAAGGGGCTGCGCCAGACCCTGGCGTGGGTGGCCCAGCCCTGCTGTGAGACGCCGGAAGCAAGTTGGGGGAAAGGCCAGTCCAGCCTCCGCAGCTGGGTGTGCGGGCACTGCGGCGGTGGGGCACAATCCCAGTGGGGAGGGAGGATGGGGCCTGTGGGCCAGCAGCTGCAGGGCACACGGCCCGAGCAGCGGTGAGAGGTGTGCTTCCCGTGGGTGCCCTGGCCCCCGTGCCAAGGGGGCTGGTAGCCACAGGCCTCAGCCCCTGCCAGAGCGGGCTGCCGGGCCCGAGCATGGGGAGGGCCAGGACAGGCACGGGCCCTCAACCACGCTCTCGCTGATTGCTGCCAGAGCATGGCCCGAGGTAGCCATGCTGTGCCTCCCTGTTTCCCAGCGTCCCTCCCCACACCACAGAGTGGGGCAGCAAGGAGGGCTGAGCTGGAGCTGCATGGGGGGCCAGAGGCAGGGTAGGGACCCAGCTGGGCCCCCGGGAGTGAGTTGGGCCCTCACCCTCACCCTGGCCGCCTCTTCTGGGGAGGCATTCGCCTGAGGGAGGGCACCTGAGGAGAGGGGGCTATTCCTGTGCCGGGGGGGGCGGTTAAGGGACACACCCAGTCTGGCCCCCAACCCCCTGCCCTTTCACCCCAGCAGCTCCCTCGTTTCTGGAGGTGCCCCTGGCCTGTGGCCCCCTTGGCCTGCTCCTCCTGCCTGTCCACGTGCGGCTGGGGCCACGGTCCTCGAGCAGCTCCAGCAATGGCGGGGCTTGGTGGCACTGGGGGTGTCCCGGCACTGGCATGGCCCGGGGCGTTGTGTGCAGCTGCCTTGCTCTCCTCCGTGATTTTCCGGCTGAGGGAAAAGGCAGACGCGCAAGACCGGCAGAGCGTTCCTGGCGGGAGATGGCTGGGCCCTGCAAGCCCTCAGTTCCTACTTCGCCTCCATCTTCTCCCACAAGGAGGAAATGCAGGCTGAACGTGAGAGATGCAGCCCAAGGTTGAGGGACAGCAAGCTGGAATCGGCCCGTTCAGATCTCGGGGCCCGAGGAGCTCCATTCCGGAGTCATAAAAGAGCTCGCGGAGAAACTCGCAGAACCACTGGCTATCATCTTCGATAAATCTTGGAAAATGGGAGAGGTGCAGACGACGAGAAGGGCTAACGTCATCCCCATCTTCAAAAAGGGGAAGAATGATGAACCTGGGAACTACAGACCAGTTAGTCTGATATCAATCCCAGGAAAAATTATGGAGCAAATAATTAAAAAACCAGTCTGCCAGCACCTTGAAGAAAGTGCGGTGATTAATAAAAGCCAGCAAGGATTCACCCAGAAGAAGCAAGCTTGTAAGCCGCCCAGAGACTCTGAGCATTGGGACGGCACATACAGATTTTAAATAAATAAATCCCGCCAGACTAATTTAATCTTATTTCTTGACCAGATAACCTCCCAAATGGACAGAGGAAACACAGTGAACAGAATCTATGTCACCTTTAGCAAAGCGTTTGGCCTCGTGCCCTAGGTTGCCCTGGCCGGGGGCAAATCTTTTGGGACTCCAAGGAAGGAAAATGCAAGCGACAGGCTTACTTACCCAGAGGATCCATCTGTGCACAGAGTGAGCCGGCTGGCATTATTCCCAAGGCGCCTGGCAGCGGGGGCCCCGTGGCGGAGCCCCCTGAGCAGTCCGAGCGGATGCAGAGGGACGGCTGCCCACGCGGCACCCGGCACTTGTCTGTGGCAGCTGGCAGGCGCGAAGGGCGCTGGGGAGACGGAGATGAGGCGAGCCGGCGGGGACGGGGGCGCTTGCGCAGGTGCCGGGCAGGGAGGGCGGGAGCCAGCGGAGGGCACGGGCTGGGCGGGGCAGGGCAGGGTCCCTGGGGCCGGGCCAGGGGCCCTCCGGCAACAGAGCCCAAGCTCATCCGGCGCGGCCTGCGGGAGGGCAGGGCAACTGGCAGGGCTGAGAAGGCCTCGGTTCGGAGCGAGCAGAGGGGCCGTCCTGCGGCCCGCCTTGCCAGCCCACGAGGGCGTCCCCCGGGAAGGCCCTCGCGTGGGGCCGGATGAGAGACCGAGGCGCCACGTCACCATGATCCCGGCAGGCAGAGCCTCCGGAGCTGCCCGGGCCTAGCAGGGCCTGCCTGTCCCGGAGCCAGAGCCGGGCCCGGATGGGGAGCGGGCCAGCCACGTGCCCCACGACCCTCTCACGTGTGCGCTGGCAAGACATGGCCCCAATGGCGAGACTATTCGGTGGGTCCAGAGGCGGTTGCTCATCGGACACGCAGAGCGCTCGGCGATGGCGCCTTCTCAGCCTGGATGGAGGCAACTAGTGGGGTGGCAGGGCCCAGTCCCCAGCCCAGGGCTCTTCAACACCTTTATTCATGAGTTAGATGTGGAAGTACACAGAAAACTAATCAGATTTGTAGATGATACACAACTGGGAGGGATAGCAAACACCCTGGGAGACAGGATGAGGATCCAGGGCGATCGTTACAACTTGAATGCTAGGCCAAAAGCAACAGAATGAGTTTCAGCAGGGCCAAGTGCCAAGTCCTCTACCAGGAAAAAAAAAACCCACTGCATTGATACAAGATGGGGAATACATGGTTCAAGCGAATGGAAAAAAAACTTGGGAGTTCTTAGGAACAACAGGCTAAAAATGAGCCAACAATGTGATGCTGCAGCAAAAGGGCAAATGCTATTTTGGGATGCATTAATAGAAGTATTACTTCCAAATCACGAGAAGTAGTAGTTCCCATATACTCCTCACTAGTCAGACCTCACCCGTGTCTAGTTTAGGACACCAAGTTTTAAGAAAATGAAGAAAAATTAGAAAGGGTCCAGAGGAGGGTAACAAAAATGATCCAGGGTTTGGAAACACTGCCCTGTGAGGAGAGACTGTGAGAGCTGGACATGTTCAGCCTTGAGAAGGGAAGGCTGAGGGGGGACATGAAAAGCTTCCTCACCGTCAGAGCAATAGGACAGTGGGACCAGCTGCCGGGAGAGGTCTTGGGCTCCCCCACGCTGGAGACACTCAAAAAGAAACTGGACAGCCCTCTGACCGCTGTTCTATGACTGGAGAAGGGGTCATGTTGCCCCCATCCCCAAGAAAGGAGAGAAAAAGAAGGATCTGGAAACTGCAGACCAGTCAGTCTCACATCAATCTCTGGGAAAACTCTGGAGCGGATTATAATACAGTCAGTCCACAACACTTTGAAAACAAGGCAGTGATTTCAAGAGCAAATCCAGCGAGGCTGATCTAATTTCATTTTTTCATTGAGTAACTTCCCTGATGAACCCTGGGATGCTGCAGAAATAATCTACCTTGACTTCAGCAAAGCCTCTGACAGAGATTGCTAGTCAGTAATCTCCTGACTAGCAAGTTATCTCAAGGTGGGCGAGATGGAACAGCAGCCAGGTGGATCCACAGTCGGCCACACAATAAGAGGACTCAGAGTCCTTATCAATGGCAGTTTCTCAGACTGGGGGAGAGCTACGTAACAAGTGGGTCCCACGGGGTTCAGTCCGGGGCCCAGTGCACTTCAATATATTAATGATTCGAATGAGGAAGTGCAGGAAACAAGGATCAGATTTGCTGATGATGGAAAGCTGGGTGGGTTTGAAATGATATTCAGGTGCCAAGTGCTGCACCTGGGAAAAGGGAACCAAATTACAAGGAGAGGAATACTCAGTTCAACAACACTGCAAGTGAGAAGGTTCTTGGAACTGTTACAGATTACAAGTTGAATAAGAGTCAGCAATATGATGTGGCCGCAAAACGGTGGCGTTAATAGAAGTCTCACTTCCAAATCTCATGGAGTGCTGGATCCCTTTTACTCGGCACTGGTCAGGCCATCCCTTGGAGTCCTGCACCCAGTTCTGGGCACCATTAAAGAAAGCCAGTGAGAGAGCCAGTGTGGTGGTGAAGAGCGTGGGTCTGGGACTCAGGCGATCCGGATTCTAGTCCCCGCTCGGCCATGGAGCCCACTGGGTGGCTTTGGGCCAGTCACAGACTCTCAGCCCAGCCTACCCCACAGGGTTGTTGTGGGGATAAGATGGAGGAGGAGAATGATGTAAGCTGCCTTGAGCCCTTTGCAGGAAAAAGGCAGGATAGAAATCGAAAAATAAAATAAAGAAAGATGCAGGCAAGCTAAAATGGGTTCAGAGGAGGGCAACAAGGGCTGGAACAATCCGGAGGGCAATGATCCGGGGACTGAAAACGAGGCCTGATGAGGCAAAAGTCAAAGAACTGGGTGTGTTTCGCCTTGCGAAGGGAAGACTGAGGGGGTCGCGCTTGCCCTCTGCAAGTCCTCGAAAGGCTGCCACCAGAGAGGCCGGGATCCTTTTCTATCATCCCAGAGTACCTGACACGGAAAAGGAGGCTCCAGAGGCTCAAGTTACAGGAAGCCTGATTCTGGCTAGATGCTACTCTTACTCTTGGAGCAGTTCAGCAGCGGAGTCATTGGCCAAGAGAGCCTCGGGGCTCTCCCACACCAGAGGCGTTCCAGATGCGGCTGAGCAACCATCTGAGAAGGAAGGTTCACCTTGGAGTTCTGCTCGGAGCAGGGTCTGGACCTGAGGGCCCTCTGGCCCTTCCGGCTCTACCCTCCGAGGGCTCCATGTGTGCATGAGGGAGAGAGAGGGAGATCAGCTTGCTTTCGACACCTGTGGTGCCAGAACTCCCGTCCAGCCTGCTGCCTAGCTGAGCAAAAGCAACCACAGCTCTTGGCTTACCTGGCTAAGCTCCCTTCCCCATGAGCGGCTCCTCCCTTAATTCGCCAAGCCGGTCCACTCCCACCTGGAACGCTCCCAGCCTTGCACAAGACACCCAGCCAGCCCTGCTTGTCAGCATCTCGCTCCCACAGCAGCACAGAAGAGCCAGCCAGGTTCTGGCCCACACACCGGGGAGGCGTATGATGATCTGGAAGGGTGGAGGAGCATCTGCGCGGAGAGGGAGAGAGACGGGGGGCAGGTTCTAGGCTCTGTCCTGGCTGGAGGCCTGGCATCTGCTCTCACTCCCGCCACTCTGGACCCCGTCTCCAGACAGGTAGGGCCTGCCGGGCCATGACCTGTCTGGAAAGGCACACCGCCTGTCTTCCCACTTCACTTGCAGCTTGTGCAAGGAAGCGCGAGGCACTGCTAGGGCCGGGGCTGTGAGTGTGTGTGTTCGTGGGGGGGGGGGACTCTTGAGGCCGATTTGCCGGGTGGGATGCCACTCCCCCCCTTGAGGGCGTGGGAGGGCGCTGGCAGGGCTGGCGGGAGTCTCGGCCCGCACACCTGCAGGGCCACAGGTGACCCGTCCCTGATTTAAGCACGCCGGGACAGCTGAGCCCCTGCTGCTGCCAGGGCTGGGGCAGCACAGGTGGGGCAGGCTGGGCTGTGCAGGGCGCCACCCCGCATCTCCAGGCTGATCGAGGTAGCGGGGGGAGGGGGCGCTCACGCTCTTCCTGCCAGGCCAGAGCCGCTGCGTCAGCTGGGGGCACCCTGGGGGGCTGGCTCCCAGCACATCCCCCCCGCCTGCCCGTGCACTGTCCCGGGCAGATGAGGCGTGTCGTGTGCCCTTGCGCTGCTTGCGGGGAGGGCAGGATGAGCAGGCTCAGCGCAGCAGAAAACCTCCCTAGACCCACCCCTCGCCGTGGGCGCCCTGGCGAGCGGGCGACTCCTGCCTGGAGTCACTCCCGACAGCCGGGCTGCATGTGGCAGCACAGCGTGTTGCTCTCCGCACTCCGTCTGCAGTGGGGCCAAAGTGCAGGCAGCACAGCGACGTGTGACTTGGACGCCTTCCCCGGGACTCAAGGTGCTGCTCCGCCCCACCCCTGCCCCCAGCGCAGCTCCCTGGCCGCGGCTGCCTGCCGGGGTGGGAGCCGAGGGGCTGGGTGCCGCAGTGCCGGCGGCTCTGCTGGGAGGAGGGGTGGGCGGGAGGTGCCACGCTCACCTGTGCTGCACACCTGCGCCTCTGAAGGCAGCGCCCGCCTCTCGCTTCGCTGGGCCAGGGCTGTGGCCACACTGCCGCTGGCCACCCCTCCCCGGACTCGCCGGCCCCCAGCACCACGCCCCGGACAGAGCAAGGGGTGGCGGAGGCATTCCTGTGCCTTCCCTTCTCTTCCCCCCACTCAGCCCCACGGCCGGCTCCCAGGAAGATGACGAAGGTGCGGAAGGCCCTGGAGGTCCTGAGCGTCTTCCAGTGGGTGCTCACCTTCCTCTTCTTCGGTAAGTGACTGTGGGGTGGGGGCAGTGGGGGTGGGGGCAGGAGTCCTGGGACAGTCTGCCCCATTTTGCCACTTGAGGCAGGGCAGGCAGTGCCCCCCCACCGGGCACCCCCTGAATGTAGAAGAACTTGTCTGGTTCAGGACTGCAGCCTCTGACATGGCAGGATTGGGGTCTCTTGCAGGGGAAGGATCTTCCCCCAGCTTGCCTAAATCTGCCTCCCCATTCCGTACCTCTGCCCCATGGATTGGAGGAGTGCATTCCCCCCGCCATTTGCTCTTCTCCGACAGTGCAGCCTAGTGCTCAGAGCAGGCCATGCCGTTTCCTTCCCGCTAGTCTTGAATCCGCCGCACTTCTTGCCAAGGCAGGGCCACTGGGCCTAACCAGGAGAGAACCCAGGCACGGCCCCCACTGACATGGCCTCACGCCAGTGCTTTCTGGGGGCGCCAGCCAGCCGGGGCTCAGTCTCCCTGCAGCCCCCCAGGAGCAGCCTGGGGCCTGGAGGGGCTGGGGAGGCCAGATGCTGCCGGGGGCGCGTGCAGGCAAGCCGGCCTTGCAGGGGCCGCAGCCGGGCCTTGCTGGAGTGGGTGGCCTCTGGCGAGACCTTGCGGACCGCCGTGCCTTGACCTGCCCCCGCAGGCCTCTTCTTCGCCTCGCTGCTGCTGTACCTGCTCTTCACTTCCTACTGGTCCATCTCGGTGCTCTACTTGGCTTGGTGGATCAGCGACTGGGACACGCCAGAGAGAGGTCAGTGTTGCCCCCCCTTCTGCCCCGAGACCACCTCCGGGGTCTGAAGGGCTTCCCCGATGTGGGAAAGATGCTCACCCCATCCTGTCCCCCCGCCCCCCACCCCCCATTGAGTAGCTGGTCCTCAGCTGCTTGTCCCAAACGTTGCCTTGGGCTAGTGCTCAGGCGCCTTCCAAGGGCTCCAGAGGATTCTGGAGCGGCGGTGAAGATGCAGAAAAGGGAGACCACACTGTGTAGGAGGCCTCTAAGGAAAGGCCACAGAATGTGGGACCGTTTGGCCTAGGAAAAGGGGGAGCGATGGGGGGCCCTGATGGAGTCCTGGGAAAGTTCGCCTGGCAGGGGGAACGCTAGCAAGGATGCCATCTTTCCGCCCCAGGACCGAGTGGGGTCTCCCCTTGGGGCTGAGTAGAGGGTGCAGGATTGATCTGGGACAGACGAAAGGCAGCCTGCCTCTTGCAGGGAAGAGCAAAGTGTGGAATGGTTGCGACGGCCTCCAACTTGGGGGGCGCTGGGCCCACTTCTGGGGGAGAATCAGGGTGTCCGCGGCGATGAGTCTGGGTGCTTGTGGGCCGCCCCTGCTGGCCTCCACACGCCAGTGGCTGGGGCTCGTGCGTTCATGCCCCGCTTGCCGGCTTCTTCCGGGGGCATCAGGGTGGTAAGTGGAACAGAGTGCGGGACTCAGCCAGCCCCAGGCCTGAGCCAGCCCCCGGTCCTCCGCCTGTTCTTCTGGAGTGGGTGAGCGTGCACCTCCCCGGCTCCATCGAGCGGCGTTGCTCTTGTGGGGGCCTGAGCCGATGGCTCAGCTCAGCTGATGCAGCTTCCCACATCCTGTGCCTTGTAGGGGGGCGCCGGAGTGACTGGATGAGGCGCTGGAAGATCTGGGAACTGCACAAGGACTATTTCCCCATTAAGGTGGGTGAAGGGCTGCAGTGGCGGGGGTGGGGGGGCAGCTGCCCTGAAGGTGGAAGCTTGCTGGCAGGGCTCAGCTGCCCTCGGCTCCCAAGACTTTGAGAGGAAGGTGGTGAAGTGCCCATCAGAAACCCGCTCATGGGCACCCCAAAGGGACTGCGCTGTCCAAGCCCCCCGTCCCCGAAGCAGGCAGCGGCCCAGTCAGCAAGATGTGTGCCCGGGGGGAGCAGATGCTGTCGTGAATGTGGAGTTGCCTCGTCACCTCTCCAGTCATGCAGTACTGAAGCGGGAGCTGTGGACCAGGGACCCACCTGCAGGCCGGATGCTGCGGGCACCTGGAAGGCTTCCTTCACTCACCCTGCTCAGTGGGCCAGGTGGGCTGGCAGGGGATGCGGGGGCGAGCACAGGCAAAGCAAGAGGCCCGGGGGGGCTCGGGTGGGCTGAGCTCTGGCCCCCACTCGGCCATGGAGCTCGCTGGGTGCCTCTGGGCCACTCACAGACCCCCCCCCCGCCTCGCCCACCTCACAGGGTGCTCATGAGGACAGAACGTTCAGAGGAGGAGGAGGAGGAAGGCTTCATGTAAGCCGCCTTGAGTTCCTTGGAAGGAAAGAAGTCGGGGAGTAGATGGTCTAAAGTTAACAACTAGTGGGGGCTAGAAGGGGTCCTGTGAGGGGCTGCATTTCTGGGCGTCTCAGCGGCTCCTTCTCCTCGGCCAGCCCACAGCTGTGAACTGGGAAAGGCTGAGGGGGAACAGAAGGTGGGGAGCAACATGGGACAGTGAGGGACAGGGGACCTAAATCCCCACTTGTGCCCCCCAAGCACTTCCCGTACTGTGAGGGGCACAAGTGTTTGAAGATGTCCTGTTTGGAGAGAAGGGGGTGGTGTGGAGAAGCGGGTGAAGGTGTGCCCCCCTTTTGTGGCTGTCATTGTGACAGGTAGGAATCGGGACAGGAGGGGCTCCTCCCCACAGCTCCCCATAGTTAACTGGAGGAAAGTCACAGGTTGGGGTGGGGGGCTAGCCAGAGAGGGCACTGGGGGGCTCCAGCTGGCCCCTGCCGGAAGGGTGCAGTGGTGGGACCCGGCCGGGTCGAATTCAGCCAGGGCAGCTGCCCGGCTCCTTGTGACGCTGCACGGATGGGGGCCGCGACGGTTGCTTTCTGTGCTCCTATTCTCAGCTGGTGAAGACGGCAGAGCTCCCCCCGACACGGAACTACGTGCTGGGCTCCCACCCCCACGGCATCATCTGTGCGGGAGCCTTCGCGGCCTTCTGCACCGAGAGCACCGGCTTCTCCCGCACCTTCCCTGGCCTCAGGCCCAGCCTGGCTCTCCTGGCCGGCCTCTTCTACCTGCCCGTGTACCGGGACTACATGATGAGCTCAGGTAGGACCAGCTGCCGGTGGGCAGGGGCAATCAGTGGGGGGTGACTCCCCCCTGCCCCCGTGGGGGGAATCTCCTAACCCGCTCTAGTCTGCCCAGCCATGGGAGTGTTTCCGCACCCCACGGCTGAGGAGCTCCCCCTTCGGCTCTGCTCCAGGACAAAATAGGAACGAAGGTGCCTGGACTTCCCTTACCAAACCACACACACAAACCAAACCAGGAAACACAACTGGATCGTTAGAAAATTCCCAAGACGGACGGCAGTTTTCTTATCAGGAGGCCTTCCCACGAGGAAGGGTCTAGCGAGAGATCGAGGCGGCTCTGGGACGTTCGGAATGCCAGTAGCCTCAGAAACTTGCCCCGAAGCCAGAGCTGGGACCCCGGACCCTGGGCGCCCGCCCTGTGCCTTGTGGCTGGCGTGCGAGGAGCCGTGCTGGCTGTGAGCGTGACCCCGGGGAAGGGCTTCTGGGGGCGGGGCAGGGATCAGTTGGCGCGGCAGCCCGTGGCCGGCATCAGGCGCCCCTTCCTGCGCTCCCGAGGCTGCCCCCTCGGGGGTCTGCAGGCAGCCACTTCAGCATGGTGCGGCCTTCGCCTGCAGGCTCCCCGGGCATGCCAGGGGTGCCCATAGCCCTCCGAGGCTGGGGGGCTACAGGCACCCTTCATGTTCCAATGTTAACAATGGGGCAATGGGGGCAGTGGAAGAAAGGGAAGGCAAAGGTCTCGCACACACCGAACGCCACATACAATCGAAGGAGTCCGTCTAATTAAACTAGCCACGTGCTGCCTCGCGAGTCGAGTCCTGGGCTGCACAGAGGCCAAGTTGATTGCAGGGAAGGAGAGCATCGCAACAGTCCATGGAGAGGTCTAGAAGGAGCGTGTCAATGCTCCCTTTTATGCAATCTGCATTCAGCAAAAGCTGCCCCCCCTCCCCCGGCAGAGGCTGGTCCTCCTTCTTTGGTTCCTCCATTCCTTTGCCTATCTGCCGTTCTCCCAGCGCATTGCTCTCAGAACGGCTTAAAAACGGTCAAAGCGTTAAAACAACATAGTGAGCGTCCATAAGATCTAAACAAAAATACAAACGAATACCAGTGCCTCCGTTCCCTCCGGCCGCGCAGCTGCACAGGCAGCACTCTCAGGCAAGCGCAGGAAGTGGGCGCAGGGCGGTCTGGGTGTGTTGGCTGCGTCGCTCCACCTCAGGGGCCTGGAGGTCCCAGCATCCCGCACACAGGAGGGGCCTGCTGGGGGGGCAGCCGCCCCTGGTAGCCGCGCAACGGCTGCTTTCTCCTGTCTGGGTGAAGCACCAGGGAAGGAGACAGAGGATGGCTGGCACTGGGGGGGATCAGGGCCTGCTTGGGTGAGTCCCTTCACTGACCCCCGTCTCCTCCGAAGGGAGGCAGCTGCACAGTCCAGCGAGTGGCGCAGGGCACCCCAGACCTGGGGATCCCACGCCTCCTGTGCCCCCACCGGAGTTAGTGCTGCGGCTCCTGTGCCCCTCACTTCCCCCAGCGCCCAATTTGACTGGCTTAGACCCCTTCCGTCCCTCCCCTCGGTCTCCCCGTTAACCAGCCACCCTCCCTCCTGCCCCCCATTCAGGGCATGTCTAAGAAGAGACCCGGGAAGCTGCCACAAATGCAAAACTGGCTGGTGTGGTGGGGGGGGGGGGGGCTGCATTTTTAATGCAAGCTAAATTCATGTTTTGCCACCAGGAATAAGGCTTCCCCTGGCCTCACACAACCTGCTGTTCCCCACCCCAAAAGATGCTGTGCCAACGGAGAGCGTGGCCCATGAAGTTTAACCTGAGAGGGAGGGAGAGAGAGGGAGCCAGCCAGACAGCAACCTGTACATGTCAAACTGCTTTGGGTTTACTTATCAAACATTTGTCGTTACACACTGTCAGGTCATCTGTGCCTAAAGGCAATCCGTGAACGAAAGCGCCCCCAAGACTTCCTGTCTGTGACAGGCGGCGCCATTCAGGGCTCCCAAGTCCAAGGCTGTGGCCTCCGTCACAGATCCGGCCCCCCTCATCTTCCCTGCACCTTCTGCCTTCCATGCTCCCCAGCAAGATGGCCTTCTCCAGGGAGCCTTGCGCTCCCACTCTGTGTCTGAAGCACGACGGCCTCTGTTCTGTCGGCTGTGCTTCTAGGGAGAGTTGCAGCCTGGTCGGCTCGGGGACCCGCGCACGCTTCTTGCTGGGGGTCCCGGGATCTGCCAGGCTCTCCTCGAGCGCCACGTGTCAAACACATCATTTTCCTTCCTAGCAGCTTTCTTCATTGTGCAGCCTTCACACCCAGACATTGTGATGGGGAATACAATGGTTTGGATGATCTTGGCCTTGGCTTCGGCCTGTAGTGAAAGGTCTTTACGCTTGAGCTCTTCCAATCCCTTCCTGGTAGCCCTTCCAAGTCTCTGTCTTCCTGAAATGTCTGGGCTGCGCTCTCCCTTTGAATTCATGGCTGAGCCGGCGCATGTGGAAGGCTTCGCTGTTCTGATTCCTTCCTTGTTAACAGTAACATTACGTAATTCTTCTGTGGACGTGATTTTGTTTTCTTGACGTGCAGCTGCGGGCTGTTTTTGCACTTTCTCCAGGACCTCTTTCAAGTCACTGCTGCTTTCTGCCGGTAAAATAGCATAATTTGCATATCTTAAATTAGTGGTGTTTCTTCTGCCAATGTTCACGCCTCCACCCGATTCCCAATCCGGCTTTCCTTATGGCCTGATCTGCAGACGGATGGAACAGACAGGGAGGTCTCTTCCCTGCAGAGGAGGGAGACAAGACACCCTCGTCTGATGCCTTTGCCTGCAGGAAACCGTTCCGCTTCTCCATGTCCTACCTGTGGCGTCTTGTTCACAATACGGGTCGAGCCTCAGGACAAGCAAGGGCAAAGGCACCCCACACACTCTGGGCCATCCATAGCTTCTTGCGCTCCACACAGTCGAAGGCCCTGCCGCAGCCCAGGCAGCTCGGAGAGAGCTTTTCCTGGAATTCCTCGGTCCCCCCCATTAGCCGATGAGGATCTGCAGACGGTCTCGGTCTCGTCTTCCTTTTTAGAATCCAGCTTGGGCATTCGTGTCTTGGCTTTCAATTTCAAAACAGGCACGGACCATCCTTGCTCCTCCTCTCCTGTACTGTGAAGTGTCGGATGAATCCGCTGGCCCATTTTCAGAGCGTCAACCTTAGAACCGATACCCCTCCCCGCAATTCTTGCTTATAGTGGAGGATGCAGCTCAGCCCCCAGCGTTCTCTTCACACCGGGTGCAGCTGTGGGATGCGGGTGTCAAGCAGCCTTGGCTAAGCAGCCTTTCATGCGAAACGTTATTTGCCATACCCAGAGGAAGAAAGCAAGAGACCGAAAGGAGCCGGGGTGGCCACGCTGCTGGCGGAGGTGGGGCAGTCCCCTTCTGCCGCCTCCGGACTTCAGAGGAAGCAGGCAGGATCGCCCGAACACCAGCCGAGAATGACAGTGGCCGGCCCCATCCAGTGGGGGCGGCCTGGGGCCGAGTCACTCAGCCCCCACGCTGTGTGGGGCAAGAGCGGCCCGGCCATTGCCCTGCTTCAGGGCCTTTCTTTATCCTGTTCCAGGGATGGTTCCAGTCCACAAGAGCTCCTTGGACTTCCTGCTGCGAGGCGGGCCGGGCCACGCCGTGGCCATTGTGGTGGGCGGGGCAGCCGAGTCCCTGGACTGCGCCCCCGGGGAGCACCGCGTCCACCTTCTCCGGAGGCGAGGCTTCGTGCGCCTGGCTCTGCAGCACGGGTACGGGCCGGGGCAGGCATGTGCGTGTGTGACAGAGGGGGCCGGGGCCGCGGGGGGGAGGTGAGGCAGGGGCAGATCTCCTGAGGGGCACCCAGAGTGTGGCAGGGCCGAGGTGAAGGCGCTGCCGGCGGGCGGGGGTGGACTTTGTGGTTCCTCTCCATAGCCAGCACCCTCTCACCATCTTTCGAGGAGGAGGGCCAGCAAAGCAGGGAGCCAGGTCAGCCTCTCCCCCGTGCTGCTAGCTTTCTAGCTGCAGGGAGATAGATATTTTTCCAGCTGTTCTCCACCCGCACACTAAAGTGGTGCAGTCCAGACAGCTATCGCTTTCACGATGCTTCCACTCTCCTGCCTCTTGTATCCGCCAGCAAGCCAAGCAGGTGAATGCCACGTCTGTACTGGAGGGGGCTCTCCTCACGCCTGCGTTGCCCCCCCTCCAGGGCAGACCTGGTTCCCGTCTACTCCTTCGGGGAGAACGACATTTTCCAGCAGGTGCGGTTCCCTGATGGCAGCTGCGTGCGGTGGCTTCAGCTTCGCTTCAAGCAGCTCACAGGCTTTGCTCCTTGCATCTTCCGGGGACGGAGCCTCTTCTGCAGTCGCCTCTGGGGGATCCTGCCTCTGGCGTCCCCCATCACAGTTGTAGGTGAGAACGCCCCCCCCCCGCAATGGCTGGCCACCAAAGGCTGCTGGGTTGGTCCTTGGGTGCCCCTTCCCAGCCCCCATGCATGCGCAAGGGGTCGTCTCGGCACACGCCTGCGCGGTGGGGGTGGCCGTCCGCAAGGACGTGGTGTCCCCCCCACCCCCCACTGTACACCCCCATTGCTTCTGAGCTCAGCCACAACTCGGGCAGCTGCGGGGAAAGAGATCTCCCCAGCACAGCAGAACATCCCCCGTCAACTTGCGCGGTGGCAAAGAGGGGAAGAGATGAACTCGCGGATTCTGCTTTGTCAATCCGGACCAGCGCCAGCCTGCATTTCTGGGCCCTCCTGGAGCTCCGGGATGGCGGGATGAGCCCCAGTGCTCCCTCCCCACGAGGGGGAGAACCGTGCAGGTCTCCGTGACTGGCATTCGCACCCCTCTTGCTTCGCACAGTCCCGCTGCCTAGGCACCAGCGGGCAGGCAGCCTGGCCTTCGGAGAGGGTCTCCCACCCTCCCCCACCTACTTCTCAGCCGTGAAAAGATGCCCCCTGCCTCCCTTCCTAGGAGCCTCTCTCTGAGCGGCCTTTCCCCTTCTCTCCCTCTGCCCCTCTTCTGCAGTGGGGAAACCGATCTCCGTGCCACGGCGCCCCCAGCCCACGGAGGAGGAGGTGAACCACTTCCATGCACTCTACGTAGAGGCGCTCCAGCAGCTCTTCGAGGCGCACAAGGGCAGCTGTGGCATCCCTGCGTCACAGCACCTCACCATCACTTAGCGAGGAGCTCGGGCCCTCCAGCATGGCCCGTTGCTCTCCGGCCATTGGGGGGCCGGTGCCACAAAGCAGTGGCTGGGCCAGGGCAGGAGGGCCCCAATAAAAGGGAGCGGCGTTGTCTTGCCTTATGCCTGGAGTCTGCTTTCTGGTCCCAGGGCAGAAGTGCCCCGACACCCCTTCCCTAAATCTGGATCTCAAGGAAGAAGACCTTGGTCCGGTCAGCTCGGCAGGCCCAACGGGGAGAGCGGCCTGGACTGGGCGCAGCTTGGTGGAGTCCTCTGGGAATGCCCCCTCCTGCACAGACCGGCGGCATCCCCCCACACTGCTAGTGCTCTGCTTGTGGGGAAGTTTCATCCCAGGAGGCGCTCCAGAGAAGGTTCATGTGGAGAACAGAGCTCTGTTCTTGGAGAACAGAGCTCGGTTTGGGAAGATGCCCCAGGCAGCAGGCCAGATGAGGACACGTCTGAGAAGAGCATCCTTTGTGTGGGCAAAGGGGAGGGGGAGGGGAGGGCCGCCCCAGAGGAAGCAGACGCACCCCCACGAGCCCCGCGGGGAGCGGGGGCGCCAGGGCTGCTACAGCCCGGGGGTCTCAGGTGGCAATGCGAGGAAGCCGCAGCTCAGGGTTTGGCCCCGGTGCTCGGCGGGCTGCGCACTTCCTCGGAGGGGCGCCTCAGTGCTGCCTGGGCGTCGCGGGCCTCCCCCTCCCCACTGGCGCCTCCTTGCATCGAAGGACGGGGCAGAACGAGGCAGTGGGGGCCGGACTGGAGGGTGTGCCGGGCTCAGAGAAGGGGCGGCTAGGGGGCAGGGGCTGCCTTGCGTCACTTTCCAGGTGTTCCCCGCACCGCCCCCCCCCCGCCCGTGGCCCTCGTGGTGCCCAGAATTGCCTCCGGCTCGGGCAGCAGCCTGGCTGGCGACCCCCGCCCCTTCCCCGCAGGCCTCTCAGTCGCACAGTGAAGAAGAGCGGGGTCGAGGCGCCGCTGGAATGGCGCGCGAAGCCCGTCCTCCCGCTTCCCGGGGGCAAAATGGGACCGGGACCGGCCAAAAGAAGCGGGGGCGCCGCCCGCGAGGCCCCGCAGGCACCGCTGGGATTCGAACCCAGGATCTCCTGTTTACTAGACAGGCGCTTTAACCAACTAAGCCACGGCGCCGCGCGCTGGCTTCCGCTTCGGCCACCGGAGCTGTTCCGCGCACCCGCGGAGAGCGCGGGGAAACCCGGCCCGGGGCGGCGGAGGACGCGGGCCGGAGCCCCGCCGGAGCGGAGCCGGGCAGGGCCCGATCCCGGCCCGCGCTCCGCCGCACCTGCGCCTGGCCGCGTCCGACGCGGGCGGGGCGGGGCGGCGGCGGAGGGGCGGGAGAGTCGGGCGGCGGCGGCGGAGGGCGGAGAGGCAGGCGGGCGGCGGCGCGCTGTGCCGGCTCGCCGGGGCCGCGTGACGGCTCAAAGGGGCCTTGTGCGCGGCTTGGCGCGGGCGGCGAGTGCGTGCGGCCGCCGCTCCGCACTAATTGCGTGTCCCCGGGTGCCAAGGGCGCCGGGCGGCTGGCAGGAAGAGCGCGGCCGCTAAGGGGCCACCCAGGGCGCGGGTCGTCCCAGGCCACCCGCCGAGCGTGGAGACGGGGCACGTGGCTCGCCGCCCGGTGCCTCGGCGGAGTCCCCAGGCCGGTGCGCCCCTCGGCATGGGGGGGGGGGCGTTCCCGTCGCGCTTCGCGCGCGGACCCGCACCCCAAACTTGCTCTTCAGCGACGCGTGCCTCTGCCCATGTCCGGAGTGCTCCTCGGAACACGGCCCCGCCCCGCCAAGCAGACCTTCCACCTGGCGGCTCCTGAAAAGGGCAGCTTCCGCGGTGCCTCCTCAAAAGGGGAGCCGCGCGGCTCCTCCCGCCTGACCCCGACGTGATTCGAACACGCAGCCTTCTGATCTGGAGTCAGACGCGCTACCGTTGCGCCACGAGGTCGGCTGCGAGGCACCACCCCACGCGAGTCTTGCTAGGCTGCCCGCGGCCGGGCCGCGAGGGGAGGGGTCGGGGCGTGCGTGGGCGCGCTCGTGAGCGAGGCCTCCCCCTGCTCCGGCGCGCGTGGAAAGGCCCCTCGCCAGATCAGGCACAGGTCAGGCCACGCGAGACGAGCCGGAATGAGCCGAGCGGCCTCGGCATGCGCCGCCGACAGCGCAGAAGCCCCGAGGCGCCGGGGGAGGGCTTGGGAGGCATGGGGGGGGTGGGCTGGCGCCGGAACCGTCACCCCCGCTCCGTCCGGCTCTGGGCTGTGCGGGAGTAGGAGGCTGGCCAGCGTGGAGGCCCTCTTCCACGCGCAGCCGCACCTCGGGGGAAAGTGGGGAGGAGAAGGAGCGGCGGCAGCCCAGGAGGCGGCCGAGCCTGCCCGGCCCTCTGCCGAGCTTCCCACGCCACCCGGCTGCCCCCGCGGGAAGCCCGCAGGCAGGACGGGAGCGCGGCGGTAGCACCCTCCCGGCAGGTTCTCCGCCACGGAGCTACGACCCCTCCTCTCCGCCCTCCGCTGCCTTTCCCAGTCCAGTTGCTGGCCACGCGTGGGGGAGCTGGGGCGCCCAGACTCCGGGAAGCTTCTGCCCCATCTGCGTGGTGCCTGCTTTCCCGGTGGTGGCGCCCTGCCTCCCCTGGCTGCGGCGGAGCCGGGCAGAAGGAGGCCTCGCACCCATCCTGCCTGAATGGCCCTGCGGGCCGCTGCTTCGCCGCCGCGTGTACTGGACCGGGTGGACTTCGGTCCGATCCAGCAGGGCTTTTCTTGAGTCCTCATGTCCTTTGCTGCCGCTCCGTATAAGCGAATGCAAAGCGATGCATGTTAGGGCAACTCAAGCAGGGCTGCAGAGGTCTGAGCTAGCAGCGCTGAGAAGAACGGCGGGGGGGGGGGCACCTGCGCGCAGCTGCTATGCAAAAAGGTGACCCCATTCTAGGCTCACCTGGGACCGAAACAGAAAATAGAACTGCCCAGATCTTAGTGCGCGGATGCAGATGCTCGGTGCGGCCACAGTTAGAATACTTTCGCCAGCCCCGATCGCTTCACCTAAGTGGGGACCTTACCGAGTTGGAAAAGGCGCGCAGACAGAAACGACCCGGGGCCTGGAGCGGCTCCCTGTGAGGAGCGGCGGGCGGAGGGGCGGACTCTTCTTGGCCCCGGGGTCGTCCTTGAAGCTGAGGGACGGGGGAAGGCCTCCTCCGTGGATTCTCTGCCACGGGAAGCGGGGAAGGGCCACGCGTCTGAATGGCTTAGCAAGAGGGTTGGCTTGGACGGATTCCTGCGGGAAGAGGGTGCCCGTGGCTCCTCGCCTTGCCGGCCACGGGCTGCCTCCTTGACCAGAGCAGCTGCCCAGGAGCTGGGCGGGCGGAGGTCTTGCCCCTCCCGCTTCAGGGCCCCTGGGTGCGGCTCGAGGGTGCGGAGAGTGCCGGCCGCATCCAGCGCGGCTTCTCTTCTCGGCCAGACCCGCGCGCTCCCATGCTCGCTTTGGCCTGCTGCCCTTGACCCCACGTGCCCGCCGCCCTCCTTTCCCTGCCGGGGCGGCAGAAAGGGGGACAGTCGCCCCCCTCGGCGTGTGGGGTGTGGCTTATCGAGCTGTGGGCAGGGCTTCGCCGCATCTTTATAGGAAGGCGGCGAAAGTGTTGGAAGAAGGACTGAGCCTCGCAGCAGCCAGCCGAGAGGCAGCGAGCTGGACTCCCGCCGCCTCCCCGCTGCCCATCGCTCCGTCCGCGCCTCCCGCCTGCCTCCCCGCTGTCGGACCTTCCGCTCCCGCACCGCGCAGCTGGCTGCGCTCACCGCCGCCAGCTCGGAGTCTGGACCCGAACAGCGAGCGGGTACGGGACGGCGGGACGGCGGGACGGGGGCTGGACGGGGGTGAAGGCTTTCTAGGAACGCGCCCGGACCTGGCAGGGAGGCTTCTGCCCGGGTGTGGGCGGTTTGGGGGACGGAGAAGAGGCAGCGCGAGGGGAGCCCCCGGCGCGCGGGGAGGAGTCTGCTTGCCCGCCCGCCTTTCATCCCCGGTCGGCCTCAGGTAGGGGGTCCCCGAGATCCCCTGCCTCCCCCGCGAAGTGGCCGGGAAGGAGTTGCGCCTGCTCCAGCATCTCCTCCCCAGGGGAACGGACAAAAGAGGGGCCGGCGGGGGCCGCTCGCCTGCGAGACGCCGGCCCCGATCCTCTCCCGGCGCGGGAGGAGGGGACGCCTCCGCCTGTCAGTGCTCCCCCGCAGTTTTTCAGGGGAAGGGGCGCTGCACTTCCGGCCCCGCGCCCGCCGCGGCTTCCTCCCCCGCCTGCGAAGCAGCCCTCCCAGAAGGGGCTCTGGTGATGCCGAGGGGGAGAGAGCCCCTGCGGGGGCCGGATCGACGGTGCGCGCTCCCCGGGGCGCTTGCGAGGACGGCCACGGCCCACTTGCCGAGGTGCCTCGAGACGTCACTCGCCTGCACCCCGCACCGTTCTCCGCCGAGCGGGATTGGTGCGACACCCCTCTCGCTGCCACCGTCTATTTATAGGACGAGCATGTGACTGGGGGGGGGGGGGGCTCGGCACAGCGCGAACCGCCGAAGCGGGAAGATGGAGGAGGGCGGCCTCGCTGTCGTGCCGGCCCCGCCTGCCCAGCCAGGTGCGGCAGGGGCCGGATCGCCCGCTCGCCCACCCTCCCGCAGTTGCCGGCCGGGTCGTGTGCGTCGCACGCGGCTCGGCTCCGTGGCAGAGAGGAGCAAGGCCGGAGGCGGCCCTCCCGGCGGGGCTGCCGAGGCTTTCTGCGCCTCCCCCCCCCGCTAATTTCCATTCCCCTCCCCCTCCGGGCAGTTCCCGATTAAGAAGGATCAATTGGGGATCGATTGCAGTGCGTCATCGTCGATGGGATGGGGTGCCCGTAATGAACTGTGCTCGTGGGGGAGGCGGTGGAGCGAGGGGGGGGAGCGGAGGGCATGCCAAGGGCACCGGAGCTGGCATGGGGCGAGGGGGGCAGGTGCTGGGGATTGGGGGTCTCCTCACGCACACAGGCAACAGAAGCACACCCACCCTGGATCCCCTTGTAGTGACCGGCTCTGCCCGGGACCGGCTGCCTCCCTGCCCCAGTTCTCCTGAGCAAAATCGTGGCCCCCAAGCCCATTGGGGACCTCTCCTTGCTCGCCTGAGTTGGTCTGCGAGGGTGCGGACTGCAAAGAGCACTAAGGGGGGCCGGGGTCATTTCTGAACCTGCACCCGCCTTCCGCTGATCCACCTCCCAGTGTCTGCACTCTGGTGGTGCACGGTGCCGAGGGGGGGGAGTTCTCCTGGCCAAGCCTACCTCCTGGTTTTGGGCAGAGCCCCTGTGCTGCCACAGACCGTCTGGCCATGCTGGGCCAGGGTCCTCGCGGCTGAGTGGGGTGGAGGCTCCGCTGAGAGCAAGGGCAGCAAGAGCAGGGGCTGCCTGGGGAGAGCGCCTGCCCAGAGACTGCAGTGGCGGGACGCGACCATATCCCAGCTGGGGTGGGGAGTGATCACTCGGGGGACATGGTGAGGAAATGGGGCACAGGCCCTGTCTGCCCCCTTGGCATGTGGCAAGGAGGATCCCCCTCCCAGTTGTGCTCCTGCTTCATTTGGCATTTACTCCCGCTGCCTTCTGGGATGCAACTTTGCTTGCTTTCAGGGAGGGAGAGACAATAACCCCCTGCCATGGTCTGAGCAGGCGCTTTCCATGCACCCCCAATCCTTGGTGTGCAGATGCGGCACCTCGGAAGCGCCTGACACCCACTCGCCAGCCCCGCTCTCATGAACTGCTGCACCAGCAGCTGCTGGCGATGCCGGGGGGCCCGGCCCGGCCCCAGGGGCCGCTCTGGGGCTCCTGCTTGGAGCTCACACGCAGACGTTGCCCCAGATGGCGTGTGTGCAGCTGCCCCTGCTCCCCTGCATGGCTGCTGCTCGTGTGCAGAAATGCGGTAAGAGTTGTCTCGCCACTTGGGCAGCCGCCTCTCTGGTCCGGGGCGCCCCCTGCTTTGCGTGGGGCTCTGAAGTGGTCCGAAGCTGCTTGGTTTTGAGCAGGATCTTGTGTTCAGTCACAAAGCCATGCCCAACCCTCTGTGGCCCCACGGACCACAGCATGCCAGGCTCTCCTGTCTGCCACTGTCCCCACGAGCACTGCTCCAGTGACTCCGTCCAGCCACCTCATCCTCTGCCGTCCCCTTCTCCTTTTGCCTTCAGTCATTCCAGGCAGACACCAGGGGCTTTTCCAATGAGTCCTTCCTTCTCATTAGGTGGCCAAAGTATTTGAGCTTTGAGCAGGATCTTGGGCTGGCTGTAGGATGATGTGTATTCACACGGGATCCCCAAGCCCATCTGTTCCCCAGCTCCCCGCACTTCGGGAGCAGCCAACCGGCCTCCTGTGTTGGACCAGTGGCCATGTTGATGAGGAGAACACCTCCCGGAAGGCAGCACAGCCCCTGCGGCGTGGAGCTGAGGCGGTCTGGCTGGTCCATTCTGGAGGCTGCTTCCAGGATGTCTCAGAGACGGCTCCCAGAGTTTCTTCCCAATGGAAAAAGCAGCAGCATTCATGAGGGATGTGGCTCTCCTTTTCCCTGACCTGTTTCACCCCCTCTGTCTCCCCCCCGCCCCGCACCTCCCCGCAGATGGAAATGCAGCCCAGATCCAGGGGAGTCCCAGCAGGTTTCTCTGCCCTGCTTTTCAAAGGAAGGGTAATGTAGGCACACGCACCCCATTTCCTGACTGCGTCTGGAACTGGAGCAGGACAGGAAAGTGGTGTTTTGTTCGGGTTGAAATTGAACCCGGCCAAATTTAAGCCCCCTTTCTCTGCATGTTTGGGCATGCTGCCTGCCTCGTTTTCACCGTTCGAGCCAGTCTTTCCCTCACTTTCTTGCTTCCCTGACTTTGCCCCTAGACAGCTGCTGGTGCTCGGCATGTTCTCTGTGCCTTGGCTGATGGACCGCTGCCTCTGGCATGTCGCCCAAGAGTCCCGGCGGCAGCCAAGGCGCTTTCTCCCTAGGAGGCAGAGGCCCCTGGACTTTGGCACCCTGTGGAACGGCCCAGCTTGCCTCTGCGGCTGCGCCCCCTCATTTCCTAGCTTGCTTTATCAACATGCAATGGGGGCTGAAGCAGCCGTGGTCCCCGGACTGGTGGAGGAGCAGCACCTTTCCTGTGACCCGGGTTTTCACGGGCTTTGTGGAATCAGCTGGCTGGAGCAGCACCCAGAGGAACTGGTTCAGAGGGCTGCCACTGCCAAGGTTTTATTTGGGGGCGGGGGGGCGGGGAGCACAGCTCAGAGAGTTGTGCTGAGGTGATGCTTCCCCTGCCTCTGTGTGATAAGACCTTTGGCCCCCAGACCTTCTTCTGCCCCCTCTTTTCTCCCAGGCTCAAGGAGTTCTCTAGAGCCAAACATAAGGCTGACACATTGCACAGGAGAAGGATGGACAGAACCAGCAAGGGAAGGGGCCATGAAGACCCCGACTGGGGGCAGTTGGTTCCCCTTATAACAGTCTTTGGGGCAAAGCTTTTAAAAATGCTCCATAGCAGAATATGGAGGTGGGGGGGAAGCCCCTCAAGTCATCTACAGAGCAGGAATGAGGAAGCAGGCGTTTCGAGAGTGTCGGACTACAGCTCCCATCATCCCTGGCCTTTGGCCATGTTGGCTATGTCTGATGGGAGCTGGAGCCCAACAACATCGGGTGGGGGCTGTGTGCCCTTCATGCTGCTCCAGAGGGGCCTGCCCAGAGGATTCAGCATGTGGCCCTCCAGGTGCGGAGCTGGTGGCTTCCCAGCACAGGTGCGCTGCCCCCACCTGGGGCCGCCTGTGTGCCTCCTGCTCCACCAGGACTGGAGACTCTAGGGAGGAAAGCGAGTCTGCGTCAGGATGAGAACTGTGGCTCCCTTCGGAGTGCCCCCTCCGGCTGCAGAGTGCCCAGCCACGGGTGGCAGGGCACGGCGAATGTGCTCCACCACGGACAGATGCGTCTTGCATGCTGGGGCCAGACTCTGGCAACAGGGGAGCTGAGCCTGCCCCGGCCGAGCCCCCACTGCCACAGCAGCAGCTCTCCCGTGCTGCTCACCCCCAGCTCCTCCAGGCCTGCGCATGGAAAAACCAGGCCGCGTGTTTCCACCCGGTTTCATGTTCCAGAGCTCCCAGCCTTGTCTCCGGGCTGCGGAGGCCTTCCCTGAGCCCCGATGGCTGCGTGGCGCAGGAGCACACAGGTGCTGCAGAAACCCAACGCCAGCCTCTCTGGTGCTGCCCCGCCTCGGTCGAGGGCCTCTGGAGACGACAGGCGAGCCGCAGGCAGGGCTCGGGTTTCCAGACTCTCTGCGGACCCATCAGCCACCCATGAGCCACTGCCCGCCTTCCTGCCCGCTCTCGCTCATCCTTGGCCTCACCGACTCTCGTCGCTAAAGCCCCAGGGAGTGAGAAGCCTGGGAAGGAACCACGCAAGCCAGGAGGCAGAGAGCAGTGGTTGTGCTAGTCTGCATAAGACGGGGAGCTGAGCCGGGGGACACCCTGAGGCCAGGAGCCGGGGGGACGTGGCATGTGCCTTCCAGGCACCAGCGCCTCTGCAGGAAAAAGGCCCCAGAACCTTTTGCAAAGGTGTTTTGCTTTCAAGTAAACTTATGAGAGGCTGTTTTGCTTTTTGGACTTTTTAAAACACGTCAGCATTTAAATCAACACTGTTTTGATTTTGTCTCCAAAGTGGCTGGACCTCTGGGTGAGACAAGAGACCACCAGAGCCCCCAGGTGCAGCAGGACCGCCACCCCAACCAGCGACCACCTTCCTGGGAGCCACACAGCCCTGTAACACAACCTGTCAAGCGGAGGGTTTTAAAAATCTGATTCTGTATTTCTTGAAAAAGCCTAAGTCACCGGCCGGCTGTGTTTGGCTCTGCTGGCCGACCCTGGAGGGAGGGAGGAAGGAAAGGGGGAGGGTTCTGGCACGGCTGGTGGCACGTGGGCTGGCCCCATGGGCTCTACAGTAGGATGGTGTAACTCAGCGACCTGCACCAGCAGGGGCTGGACCCGATGGCCTTTGCGGCCCCTTCCAGCCCTATTATTCTGTGATTCTACGACAAAGCGGCCAGGCAGGGCAGGGCCTCCGCTTTGGCTCAGGGGAGGAGCAGAGCGGCGTGAGGGACATGTAATCGCTTAAAAAAACACCTTTTCTGGAGGCTTTGGCTCCCCGATGCAAATTTCTCTTCCTAACAGCACTTCTGGTGGTACTTCTCCCAAAGCCAGAAGTGCAACGGTGAGAGGTACTCGCTTTTAAAGGTGCGACACGACCTAGAAACACCCTTAATTTTCCAGAGATTGAAAGGCCACAAGGTGTGTTTATATTTGAGGGGCCAGCATTTAATTACTGCACAACTTTTTCATGCAGCCAAGTAACTGGTGCTGTTTGAGCAGTTCAGGAAAATTAAAAACAAACAAAAATGCAACATGTTCATATATCAAGTTTAGAGCAGAATAAATCAAGAGGGAAAGCCAGCCCTAGAATAAAGACTGAGAATAAAAGCAAAACAGCAAGATGCAATAACATTTTTAAAAGCAAAATGAATGGACGAAAAAGTCCTGCGAAGCGAAAATGCAAAAAGGGGCGTTTGGAGGGGATAAAACGTGAGTCCTGATTCCTGCGCTGGAGTGCGGGTGCACTGCAGCCCCTCTGATGCAGCCTCCTGCCGGGGAAGATGGGACATAGGCTCTGCATGTTGCCTCTCCCGAACACGCGGGCCTTTTCTTCTGACTGCTCTTCGATGAGCACAGCCTTCCTGCCCCCTTCCGAGTAGCCCCATTCAGGCTCCAGCCCTTGTTCAGGTGCAGGCGGGCACTGCAGCACACCCAGGAGACCTCAGAGGTGCTGCCTGCATGTGAGGACCCCTGAAACGGCACCTTTCCCGGCACGCCTCTCCTGTCCAAAGCTCCCACGTCCTCCCTTCCCCTGTGGGAGTGCCTGGAAGCAGCGGGAATCGCCTCCCACTCCCAGGACGCGGCTGTCCCGGATGCGGCCTCTGCCGCGCCTCCCCTGCAAGAAGAGGCACTCCAGGCATGCTTGGGGTTGCTGCTGCGCCCCCCCCCGCCCACCTGCGTGTGCTCATGGGCAGGACTGGGGGGCACATCCACAGGCAGTCTCCGCCCGGCCCAGCGCCACCCCAGAAGACCCTCACCATTGAGCATGCGGCCAGGCAGCCCCCCCGCCCCCGCTGGCCCCTCTTTCCATTCAGCTCTGGGATTGGGCAGAAAGATGCCTTCCGAAACAGTTCTGAAATGCCCACGAACACACAGGACAGGGCCCAGCAGAGCACGGGCCACCCCGGAGGGGAGGGTGTGCGCTTCTCCTCTGGCCAGAGCAAGGGGCAGCCGGGGGCCAAAGGAAGTGCTCTCAGGCTGGGGGAGAAACGGGGCTGCTGAGCCAATTGGACTGGGCTTCTGGGGAGCCCGCTGGTGTCCTCGGGGTGTCCTTTCGAGATAGTCCATTTCAGTCTGGCCAAGGGAACGGCTGCTCGTTGCATGAGGGAATAAGCACAGGTCCAGCAGCCAAGGCCTGTCCTGGGTCTCTGGGAACATTGTGCTACTTCCACGACTGCATGGAGAGCTGGAAAACGGGTAATACTCCGAAAACAGGTGCAGGTAGACAAAAGAGCCATGGGAAAGGTTGCTCCTCGTATTCCTTCTAGTCCGAGTTACTCAAACCTGCCGAGAAGACAAGAACAAGGAGGAGCAGACGGTGTGAACACCCTGCCTGCTGCTCCCAAAGGCCACGAACCGAGCGCCGGAAGGCCAGGACTGTGGCTCGCAGAACCACAGAATCGCACAACTGGACAGTCCTCTGAAAGGGACGGTTGGCCTCGGAGTCCCGCTCTGAGCAGGGGCTGGATCCTCCACCCCTTCCAAGCTCTTATTCTGTGATTCTGTGATCTGCAGCTACATGTGATTCTGCAGCCGGCTTGTTTGCAGGGGTCTCAGGACCAAGGGGACCCCGAGGCCCCCACCCCAGCACACACCCTGGGGGTGTTCATGGAAGCTTGTCTCCCTGCAGCCACTTTGTGTCCTGTGCAGCCATGAAGCTGGAAGCCCCGCATTCTGCCGCCGACTCGCAGCTGGAGTTCGTGGTTGCCACGGAGAAGGAGTTTGAGGAGATCCTGGCCATGTCCCAGGGCATCTATGGGGGTCTCGACTATCTCCCCAGCCGCTACCATGCCTGGATCCACGAGCCCAACCGCACCGTCGTGCTGGCCAAGAGGAATGGAGCTGTGGTGAGCACCGTGGACCCTGGGCTGGCAAACGCCACCTCCCTCCCCACGAGCCTCCACCCACAGCGCAGGGCTCTGGGGAGAGGCTCGAGGCAGGGGGCCACCGCTTCTGGGGAGACGGAAGTGGGGCGTGCAGGATACTGCGATGGAGCTTGCAAGGAGAGGGACTGGCTGCAGGGCTCTGCCCCCCACCCCGCTACAGTGAGGCTGCGCTGGATCCAGGCGGCCCTTTCCGGAGGAGAGCTGCTCAGGCCGGGATGGCACGAGGACGTTCGCAGCAGTAGCCATCGGGCGCCAGCCTCCGCCCCTCGTGCCCCACCAAGCAGCCGGGTTTGGGGCTAAATGCACTACAGGCTGCGAACTTTCCTGGCTAGAATGGAAATTGCCCAGGCCCAGGCAGGCGATTCCCAGGAGTTCCCATTTAATTGGCATTTCCAGGTGCTTTTGACAGCCTGTAAAGGGGAAGAGAGGCCCAAGTAATTTCTGATCATCCACAGCCTTTCGAAGGCATTTGGGTGGACTTCAAACTGGCTGGTGGGAGTGAAGTGCCCCAGGGCCTGCTGGGCTTTGCCTGGGCAGCTGTCCGTGGTTCTGGCCACTATAGCAGCTGGGGTGGCTGCTGGCCTGCCTGCCCCACCTCAGGCCTGGGAAGGGGGCAGCTCCCGGTCGCCTCAGCACTGCCTGCCTGTGTCTGCGGCAGACCCTGGCACTCCCCAACCCCTCGCAGCCCCCAGCAGAGGGGTGGCTCCCCCTGGCTGAGCCTGGGCTCAGTCCTGGGGGGGCCGCAGGCCAGCACAAGCACCCTGAGCTACGGCACTGTGTGGGGCACAGCAGGACCCACAGCTGCAGGGGTTCATTTATTCATTTAAAAGTTCTTACATGCCTTCTAATGATTGTAAAATCTCAGGACAGCTTACTTAAATAGACCCCCCCCCAAAAAAAAGGGGGTGCATGGCTCAGTAGGAGGGACCTGGGTGTGATCCTGGCAACGTCTCTAGATCAGGTGGGGGCACCCTACTGCTGGGCCATGTGGGCCAGCCTGACAGATGGCAGGCAGTGGCCGCAGGGATGTCCAGCTGCAGACACATCTGCCTGAGGCAGACCGCCATCTGGCTCACAGTTGGGGGGGCTTTTCCCTTAAATATGCTACCCCAGCCCCTGAGCACCTTGCTCCATGGTAGTATCCTGCGTGGGCTGAGCTGCCCCACTTCTGAGCCCCCGGCAAGGGCTGACGCTGATGGGGGGCGCATTCGTGGTCGGCCTGCTTGGGCCTTCCTTCCTTGCAACGGACCGGGGGGAGAAGGGTTTTGGGGGGAGCCGGAAGCAATGGGTGAGTCTGCCACACGCGGGTGTAACACTGACGCTGGAACTGGGCGTGTGCTGTTGGCCACATTCTGGCTCACCCCTCCTTGGCCTGAGGGATCCCGGGCGGGCTGTACATGGCGCTGGCTGTCCTGACCTGAGCCAGATGGGGCAACTCAGGCCCCAGCTCCTGTTCCAAATCTGTGGGATGAGCTGGCAGGAGCTCCAGCGCTCCCCAGACAGGCTGCCTCCTGTTGAAACTCACAGGGGGCCCCGGGGGCCATACGCTGGGCTTTCCCTGGCCAGGTCCCTACCAGGAAAGGGGGACCCTCCCCACTTCAGTCCCTTTGGGACTGGCTGCAATCCCCGTTCGTGAGCTGAGCCTGGGCCTTGCCACCCTCCGTGCGTCTGCCCCGCAGGCTCGCCTCCTCCAGTGGCTGCACGCACCATGACAGCGGGTGCTTCTCCGCCAGGGCTGGCCCACAACACTCGCCCCGGGCAGGTGCAGCTCCTGGGCACGGTGCTCCGGTCACGTGCCCCCTGCCCGGGCCTGGCCTCCACCAGGCCTCACTGATCCCAGAAGGCACCCCGAGTCACCCTGGGAAAGCCACAGCTCCTGGCTGCCAGTTGCTCAGGTGTGCAGCCTCCTCTGGCAGGGAGGAGGCGCAGCTCTGTATGTGCCGCCCCCGCCCCCCCCCCCCCCGCTCCAGTTCTGGTGCAGTGTTGCACCGTCTGATATTTCATGGGGTTTTGGGTTTCCAGCTTCGTTCTGGTCTTGCTTTCTCCCTTCTCTCTCTCTCTCCCTCCCTCCTCTTTCTTCTTTCTTTCTTTTTTAAAGAAAGCAATGGATTAAAACCGAATTATTTTTGCTGGATTTTATTCACGTAGGTGTGTGGGGGATCAGGTCCCCGTCAAGGAAGGTGACGGGGCTCTCGGAGGACCATGACGGGGCTGGTGCAGCGCGGATCCTAAATCCTTACAGTTCGGCCTCAGGACACACGTTGCCAAAAAATATGTCTCCCCCTTTCTGTGTCTCTGCTCTTGAGGCCCCCGTAGCGTAAGGGCCCCCGTCCAATGGTACTAGTATGACACTTACTCTGTGATCTTGCTATATCGCTGCCTTTGTTCTCTTTTTTGTAAATGTCTTATAATGTACCGAGAGTTGCCGTTTGAACCGCGTTTCTCGTGCCTTCCCATCGCCTCCCCCCACGCCCCCCCGACCCTCACCCGCTTTGTGTGATTAACACCACCATTTCTCCCGGCTGCAGCTGTGCTCGGGCCGCCAGTCCCACGCACTAACGGCTCTCTCTCTGCTCCCCCCCCCCCGCCGCCAGATCGGGCTCCAGTCCGTGTGCATCGTGGACGCGGGCGAGACGGCGCTGGTGGAGGGGCTGCGCGTGGCGCCGTGGGAGCGCGGCAAGGGCGTGGCGGGGCTGCTGCAGCGCTTCTGCGCCCAGATGCTGCGGGAGGCGCACCCCGCCGTGCGGGTGCTGCGCCTGACGCGGGACGACCAGCTGGGCCCCCGGGACCTCGCCAAGTACCGCGTCATCGCCAAGCAGGTGAGCCGCGGCGCCGGGCGGGCGCGGGGCTGCCGCCGCCCGCGGAGTGCAGCCCAGGCCGGCACGCCAGCCGCCTGCGCCAGGAGGGGGCACGGGCTTCCTCGGGGGGGGGCAGGCGCTGCGGCGGCCGCCCCCTCCCGGCTGCAGACCGGGCTCCCGGAGCAACCCGCGCCCAGCCGGGCCTCGCACACCCGCAGGCGGCGCGACTCTGGAGAGGGGCTGCGCCCGCCCCTTCCGGGATGGAGGCGCTGCGGGGCGGGGGCGATTCTCCTCCGGGAAGGGGCCGCGCCGGCTTCTGCCCTTTGGGCCTCCTGCCCATCTGGATGCACTGCGGGGGTGGCGGGACCCGAGGCAGGCGGGGGGAGCAGCTGGGGGTCCCGGCCCTCCAGCCTGGTCCCCCCTCCTCGGCAGCCTCTTCGCCGCAGGCGCACGAAGGGCCTGTGTGGGGGCAGGAGCCGCCACTGGGGAGTCGGTGGGGCCGCCCTCCGGAGCAGCAGGGGGAGGCTGGAGGTGGCCAGAGCACTCAGGAGGCTCAGGAGAGGCCGCACGGCACCTGTGGCAAAGGAAGGCAGAACTGAGGCGCCTGGGCGAGCCCTCTTTGTGCCCCGGGCGGAGGCTCAGGGGCGGCTCCCCACCCCCAGCTCCACCCAGCAGGGCACCTAGGCTCCTGTCTTGGGCCTGGGGGAGCCACGGCTGGCAGCTGCGCCAGCAAAATGGCTCATCAGGCAGGGTGTGCATCTGATGCAGAAGGAAGCCCCTGGATCGGGGAGGGTGCGAGCGATGCCCCCCACCTGCTGCAAGCTGCCCCTGTAGGCTGGAGCAAGCTCTTAGCTGGGGTCTTCTCGGGACACAGTGGGAGCCTTCCAGTGCCGGCTCTGTCGCTGGTGGGGACGGCCTGTCTTTTGGCTTCTGACCTCAGCACCCCTCCTCAGAGCAGGGCATCTGCAGAGCGGGGAGAAGGCCACACCGTGGCTCTTGGCTGTGTTGTGGGGTAATTTCCAGGGGTCTCGGGCAAGAGGCTGTTTTGCCTCCTTGTTTTCAGGAGAAAATGCCTGAGCTGTTCTCTGCCAGCGTTCCAGCACCGTTCTTATCTCAGATAGGTGCTTCCTCCTGAATTCAGGCTGACCCCGTGTGGTCCGTGCCCTGAGAGCCCATCCTGGCCTGGGAACTGCTTGTCATGGCCCTGATGCTCAAGCCAAGGTGTGGCGGGGGGCGGGGGTCGATCTGGCCCACCCACAGTTGTTGGTGCCAGCAGAAAGCACGTGGCTCGTCTTCCTGTTTACTTCTAAATTGGCACGTGCAACTTTTGTGTGACTCTGTCCACTGATTTTTGGCAATGCAGCAGCCAAAAGAGGGCAGAAGTGTTAATAAGAGGAGGAAGACAGAACTGGAGCTTTTCTGAGGGGTTCTGTGCCTACAAGCTCCGTCCATGCCCATAAGTATGCTGGCTGTTCCAGCAGGGGAGCCCCCTCCTCGCTCTCCCTACCTCCATAGGGAGGAAGAGCACATCGTCCCTTGGGGTGAGCTGGGGGAGAGGTCAGCACTGCACTCGGAGAATAAGGGGGGTCAGCACAGAGGTCAGCCAGCCCAGCCCCCCCGCAACGCCCCAAGCCTGCACCCCCCCGGTGGGCGACCTTGACGGCCTCCGGCACTCTCTTCCCACCCTGCTCCCCCCACCCGTCCTCAGGGCATCCTGCTGGTGCGCTTCCATGCGCAGGAGCTGCTTTCCCGGCTGGACTCCACGGTGGCGGCCCTGGCGGAGGGCGGCCTCTGCCTGGAGCCCTCGGAGCTCCTTGTGGGGAGCGAGGTGCCCGAGGTGGTCCTGTCGGAGGCCTTCCGGAGCGAGGTGCTGCCCAACCAGACCATCATCCAGGACTGGCAGCCTTTCAAGGCCACTGAGAGCAACCTCGGCCTGCTGCAGGAGAAGGACCTCTGCTGGGTGGTCGACAGCAAGCTGCGGCCCACCGTGGCCACGCTCAGCACCCGGCCCTTCCGCATCCCGCTGGGCGAAGGCTGGTTCTACCTGAACATCGACGTCTTTGGTGGCAAGCTGGCCCACATCCAGAGCCAGCTGATCCGGCATCTCCGCCTCCAGGTGCCCGCCCTGCAGGGCGGCGTGATGTGCCAGCTCTTCCTGGAGCCCACCCTGTGGCTCGAGATGGCCGCCTTCTGCCAGTCGGCACTGGGCCTGGAGCTGGCAAAGGACTACACGGAGCAGTACCTGCTGGAGTCCGACATCTAGCGGGCAGGAGAGCGAGGCGGCCACAGGGGGGTTGCCTGTAAGGCCCTCCCCTCTCCCGCCTTCCTCCCTGCCATCCCAGTTCCCTCTTTCCTGCAGTGCAGCACTTTCTGAGCCTCGTAACATTTTACTGGGAAAAGTTTGTTTCTTGTGAGTGAGTGGCCCCTTTCCCCTGCCCTTACCAAGGCGGGGGGGAGAGAGAGAGATGCCACCTTGTCCCCTTCCCCCTCAGCGGGACTGCAACAGGCCGGGGCTGGCAGCGGGGCTGCGGAGTCTCCAGATGGGTCTCCTGCTGGGGTGGCAGAGGGCCAGTGCGAGAGCCGGCCGGCTGGCTGGCATGGCTGACTGGTCCGCAGACCTGATTCCCAGTGCCCTGGGAGCCCCTGCCTTCCTCTGCTTGGAAGCGCTCCAAAGCGCGCATCCATGGGGGAGCGGGAGCAGGCCACCCCCGGGGGTGGGGTGGGCATTTCTAAAACTCGATCCAGGCCCCGGAGTAGCCGTCTGAACACACTAGGCAGGGAGAGGACCCTGGCCTGCACTCGCTCGCTGCCCTTTCCATTGTGAAGACTTCTCGTCTGTCCGCCCCTCCACTGCTGCTGCGTCACCTGCCGGCCTGCACTGCCTCTTGCCTCAGGGAAGGCCAGGTCTGGCCATGGCTGCCAGGAAGGCTGGGATGCCCTGGAGCTGAGTCCCAGCTCTGGGAATGGCCCCTGCGGGTCTGCGCGAGGCGCTTGGCATGGGGCCCATTGGGCCAGGCTTCCAGAGAGGGCCCCGGACAGGCGGGGGTGCGTGTGGGGGCAGGCCGGGAGGCGCAAGGCCGAAGCCTCTCCCAGCTCAGCCTCGCCTGCCATCTCTGCCGGGAGCTCAGCAGCAGCTGCCATGGTGCCCAAGCCCCCCCTTGCAACAGTTGACATGGCAACGGCAGAGGGGGCCTAGTGACCAGGCTGACGCACAAGAGCTGCACCCAGCAACGGTTGACATAGCGACGGAGCCGGGTGATGCGTCGTCTGATGGAGGGGCATCAAGGTCACTGCAACCTTCAGTCTCCGCAGCGCGGGCATCGGGGCCTGGTGCTCTGCCCCTCTCTCCCTCCCCAGTCTGGCCCCGCTCTGCTCCCCACGTATATTCTCTAGCGTTGCTCTCAGACTGACTAACGTGCAATATTAGAATCATGTAAAGAGATTATTTATAAATACGCAGTGTGTGAAACTCTCCAGTTCTCCTGGCAGTGCACTGAACTTCATGCTGGACCCCACAGAGCTGGCCTGGTTAAGCCATCCCCCCCGCCCCATCCCACCCCATTTCCCCCCCCCCCTTGCTGCTTTCCCTCTGCACCATCAGTGATGTGGGGTGTCAGAGCTTCCTTGGGGGCAATTTAACATTTCATGGGAGGAGGTGGGGGAGCACCGCATGGGTCCAATATCCAGGCACCCCGGGATCTGACCACAGGTGGGGAGGGGGTGCTGTGAACCCCCTGACTGACAGACCAGCCCCCCAGAGCAGCTCTGCTCCTTGTTCACTGCTCTGGGTCCCTGGCAGGTGAGGGCCCCTTTCTGATAGACTGGCCCTGCCAGGGAACTCGGGGGGGGGGGGGGGATGTGCTTGGGGCCCCCCCCCCCCCCCCCCGGCCCCCCCCCCCCCCCCCCCCCGCATGATCATCTCATGCATGTGCTCAGAGCGAAATGGGATGTGGTGGGGGAGGCACGAGGGAGGGCTCCCTCCTGCATATCCTTTCCCATAGGTAAATTTTCTTTGTACTTGTTCCTCATGGATAGCTGTTACTAGAACTTCAAGATTCACAAAATAAAGTCATCTCCTGCAAGTACCTGAGTTCTGCGGCTTGTTGCTGTAAAAGAGATCAAAAGCTTTCGATTTTTAGCTTAGCCTCAGAAACGGGTGGGGGTGGGGGGAGGTGTGCAGTGGAAGGGCCACCACGTCAGACGCAGGTGCTCCACCTTCACTTGAGGGGCGGCCTTTGCACCTCTGTCACAGAACCTGCAGCCCCCGTCACACTGGCCTGTGTTTCCCCGCCTGCCCTTACAGCAGGGCAGGCCCGGCAGGGAGCCCCTCGCGATGGGCAGTGCCGGGAGCCCCCTCCACCTGGAGGCCCTCCCCCACCCGGCCTCCGGAGTTCCTCAGCCTGCCCAGCAGCTGCGGCTCACCCGGCCTCCCCAGCAGTCTGTGATTTTGACTGAGCTCCACCCATTGTGCGGATGAGTTCTGTGTAACCCAGAAGTCTGCCGAGTCTCAAAACCACCTCCGTGCTTTGAGCTGAACCCCAGATCCTCTACAGGATATTGTTGGATTGCAGTTCCCATCGCCCTTCACCTGCAGTCCATGCACTCAGCTGACACGACCCATCAGCAGCAGGTCCCCAGTGGCTCCCCCACGTGGCTCCGTCCCCATTGCTAGAGCAGGGAGTCGGTTGGGCACGGAGGGTGCGGAAAGGGGCGGTGGAGACACGTGTGCGCAGCAGTTCCCAGGAAACGTGGGCAAGCGGAGGCCCAGCGACGCCAAGAGCGTGAATGGAAGAGGGAGCAGGCTTCCGACTCCGGCGGCTGCAGCAGTGAAGAAGGGGCCATGTCGTGCTCAGAGGGGGCCAACTGAACCCGACGCGGACAGGTCATTCGAGGCCGTCTGGATGCCAGCCCCGTGAATCTGGGGCACTCACACGCCGCGCCGAAGCAGCGGGAAGGAGGCGGCCCACGTGTCGGCACCGCGGGCACATCGCCCCCAGGCGCTTTTCGCGATGGGGAGAGGAGCCGCAGCCGAGGCGGCCCCTTGGCCGGCAGCGCCAGGACGGCCGCCGAGGAGCCAGGAAAGGCACCGAAGCGCGCCGGGGGCTCGCCTTTCCTCTGCGCCCCCCCCCCGCCTGTGCCACCGCAGGCCTTGACGCTGCGCGCTCGCAGGGCGGGAGGCGCTCCTCGCGAGGACCGAGGCCGCCCCGGGAGCGACAGGCGGCGGCGCAAGCTCCCCGCAAGGGGTCACCCGCGCAAAGCGCGACCCTCGCCAGCGCCGGCCCGGCCCGGGCGCCGGGGGGGCGGGGTGCTCCGCGTCTTGCTCCCCATGCGGGAACGGCGGGCGGCTGTGGGACGAGTGCGAGGCCTGCTTGTTGGCGCTCACCTTTACGAACTGCTTTTGTCCCCAAAAGGGCCCCAGCCGGAGAGGCGTTTCAAAAATAAAGTCCTGGCGAAACCGACCGATTCGCCGGAGAGGCCAGTCCTGCCAGGGCGGAAGAAAAGGGCGGCCCGCGATGCGGGGTCGGCTCCACGAAGCGGCGGCAGCCCCCTGCAGGGCGCTCGTTCGCAGGATCGCGAGGCGGCGGCGGCGCGGCGCAGCAGCAGACTGCCAGTGCCCGCAAGCAGAGCAGAATGGGGCGGGGGGGGGGCGCAAAGCTGCTCGGGCAAAGCAGCGACCCGGCTCCGTCCCGGAGGGAGCCCTCTGCGCGGAGAGGCCGGTCGAGACAGTCCCAGCGCTGTGCGGAGGGAGCCCAGGACTGAGCACGGACGCGCGGTTTCCTTAAGCCCCGGCACCCCGCAGGCCCGGGGACCCCCAGCCGAGTTTGCGGCTCCGCTCCCGGGCCTGCCGCCTCCTCCGCGCAGCCTGCTCCGCGCCTGGTGCGAACAACGCAGGCCGTTTCTCTGCCCCCCCCTTGCGAGTCCCCCCGTGAATGCTCGGAGCCGAGCGCGCTGGCCGCTTCTGGGTGCAGGGAAGGCGGAGGCCGGGGGGTGGGGGAGCGGGCTTTGCTGGTGCAGAAGCTCGCGCGACCCCCGACGCCCGCAGCCGAGGCGTGGCACGTTCCGACGTTCATGCTCAGGTGACACACCACTTGCAGCGACAAAAACTAGGCAGGGACGCTTTGGCAGGATCCGTGCCGGAGAGATGGAGGCCTCGAGGCCGAACAAGTGTGTGTGTGCGGGGGGGGGGGGCGGGTTAGGTCAGAGCCCGGAGTTGGCTTGCGTGAACTCTGCGCTTCCCTCCCCTCCCCTCGCGGCTCGTCGGCGTTTGCCTTCCAGGAGAGCGGCTTTGGTTCCCGCGCCTGCCTCGACGGGGAGACTCCAGCGAGGTCCTGGGGGAGAGGGGCGGGAAGGGCCCGGGGGAGAAAGCCCCATGAGCCGAACCCGCACAAGGGGGTTCGCCACGGCCTCTGCCCCCGCCGCCCGGAACCCAGCCGCGCTCCTCAGCCCCCTCGCCTCGCGCACCGGCCCGCCGGATCTCGCCCCAAGAGACGGACGCCGTGAGGCAGCCGGTGGGACCGCAGCGCGAGGGGTGCGCTCGGCGGGTGCGCGACAGCTCCCCGATGGGGCCAGAGGCGAGAGCGAGCCCGAGCCCGAGCCCGACGGCCCGCCTCGGGCCCTGCGCTCCACCCCCCGCAGCTCTCGCCCCGCTCGCTGCCAGAGCCGCGCCTTCCAGTGGTCATCTTGGGTCCTGAGCAAGCCCCCCCCCATTCTTTGGCCAGAGGCCTTTGGGCCTGGATGCGCCACCCCCGCGGGAGGACGGCCCCAAGCCTGGGCGGCCTCCCAGGCTGCTCGCGGCCCCCACCCCCCGTAAAGCTCCACGTCGCGGAGGAGGTTCGGGTTCTTCCCGCGCCCGCCTGGGGCGGCTGCCGGGTCTTGAACCTGCGGAGGCTGCAGGCGGAGCCTCGGGACCTGCCACAAGTGCCGAAAGGGGGTGCCCGTGGCGGCCCACCTCGCAGGGGTGTTGTGTGCGTGTACCGGGAGACCCAGGTTCCAAAGCAGCAGCCACCTTCTTGCTGTGCTCCCTCTTGGGGCGACCGCACAGCGCTGTGAGAGCGAGGCAAGCGCATTTCTGGCCGCTCCAAACCCCGCACAGCGGGGCCGAGACCATGCCGGTGCGAGGAGGTGGGCGGCCGCTCGGACTTGCCTGGGAGCAAGAGAGGAAAGCGATCTACACATGTTCAGAGGCAAGGACGAGCACCTGTCCTCTCTTCCCGAGCGTCCCTTCCACAAACGACCTGGCTGAGCCCCCCAGAACTGGGGGTTTCTTTGAGCTTCTGCACGGGACGCCCCACCTCCAAGGGGCTTCAGACGACCCCGCCTCCCCCGCCGAACTAAATTTAACCGCCGCCGGTCTCCGACGTGCTCCAGGGCGGTGACTCATGTTCGACCGCCGCTTCCTGCGTCACCGGAGCGGGAAGGGGGCGGCGGCTGCGCGGGGGGCGGCGGCGGCAGCGCTGACCGGCAGCGGGACGTCCTGCAGCTGCGATAGCGCAGCCGGGCTTCGAGGTGGGCCCGGGCCCGGGCCGGGCGGGGGGCCGGAGCGGGTCTCGGCCAGGGCCCGGACAGGCCGCGGGCGGCGGTGCGAGCGCCGAGCCTGCTCCCAGCACCGCGCCCTCCCCGCGGAGGGACTCCGGCGAGTGCTTCGGCCACCGGGCCGGGGAGGGCCAGGTACGGGAGAGCCCGGCGGGGCCGCCTGCAGCTCCTCGCCGGGCCGGGGCCGGGGCCGCACCGTCTGCCCGCCCGGCCTTGCCCGCGGGCCCCGGGCGGGGAGCCTCAGGCCCGGGGCCACCGTGCCCGCGCCCCTCCCCGCTCGAGGCTAGCGACGGCCCCGGCGGCGCACCGGAACCGCGCCTCGCCTCGCCTCGCCTCCGCGAAGGCTCCCGAGCGGCGGTGACTCATCGCCTCCGCGCGCGCCGCCGATGCCCGCAGTGGGCGCGGGGGGGCATGGCGCGCGCGGGGACCGGGCTGGGGGCGGCGGCGGCGGCGGCGCGCGCCCGGGATTGGCGCTGCCCGCGCATGTTCCCCTCCCTGCAGCACCACTTCCCCTGCGCCCCCCCCCCCCACGAGGCCGAGAGCGGCGGCTGATAACAGGCTGAGACGCAGCTAACTTGGGGTGTGATTCATCGCTTCCTAAAGCACTGAGCGCAGAGCCGGCGCAAGAGCGCGGGGTGGGGGGAGGCGGATCTTTCTTCCACTCGCGAACTTTTTCCTTCCCCCACACGCTATGAGTGGTCCGTCCCGCACCCTCCCCTCGCTTTCTTCTTACACCATCATCAGGCCCCGTAACAGGGGGAGCCGTGAAACAGTTCCTCTGAGCAATTGCAGAGTTCTTCCCGTCAGCACGAAAAATCTGCATCCGGTATTTAAGAGGCGGCTTCCCAGGCAGCCTGGAGCCCAGCTCCTCCCGGCCGTCCCTGGGGGCTCCTGGCGCAGCCGCTGGCAGAGTGGAGGCCTGGCAGGGCAGAAGAAGCAACCTGCCCCCTCCCCACCCTTGCGAGCCGTGAGCTCCACCACAGGACCCGCTCCTTTCAGGCACCCTCAGGCCTCCTTTCAGGCCTCCCCAGATGGCCAGTCCCGCTGCCGAGTGAGGCCGACGGCCTGGACCCACCACAAGCGCAGCCCCCAAGCGACCAGGGCCCCAGATCGCCTGCCTTGCAAGCACTTGGCCACAGACAATGCCAAAAATGCAGACAGGGGCTGCTCTGGTCAGCGCCACTTCTTGGGCACGAGGAGGGGACACAGATGCTGCCCCGCGAGAGGCAACAGCCCCCAACAAGGGGCACACAGTCCTGCCTGCCCCCCACTCTTTGGCCGAGAAGATGTGACAAAGACGGGCAAAGTATTTGCTGCACCCGCTTCTGGAACGAGAGAGAGGTGTTCTCAGATTGTCACAAACTTTGGCACTAATTCCAGGAACTCACAGGGGGCCCGATCCTGCCAGCGCAGGAGCCATGGTGTCCCAGAGCCGTGGGGCACGTGGCGATTGCTCTGTGGTGGGGCACCCTCTAACCATCCTGGCACAAAGTTTCTCCTTGGTCCACTGCGGTTGGGCTCAGACCCCCCCCCCATTCGCAGAGGGAACCATTCTGCAGGCTGACCCTGTGGTGGGGCTCCCTTGGGAGGGGTGCAGGCAGGTAGGCACTCCCCGCCCTGTGTCTGTCCCTGCACCGAAGAGCCCCCACTTGCTTCCATGGAGACGCTGCATCCCCACTCAGCTCCAGGGCCATTCGCCGTACTGTATTTATGTTATTTAAGCTATTAATCATCTGTCTAATAGTCAAGGTTCCATTTGGATGTCTGGAAGCACTTCCTGACAGTCAGGACCCCAGGGGAGTGGAATGGGCTCCCACGGGAGGTCACTGAGGCCCCATCGGTGAGGGTGTTCAAAGACAGGCTGGACATGCACATGGTGGGCATGTCGTGAGCGGAGCCGGCTGGTGCCGGAGGCCAGACTAGATGGCCTGGGAGACCCCCTTCTGACTCGCTCTGTTTCTATGTCTATCTGTCTGTTGGATTTTTAACCCACCCATTAGTCAGGGAAACTTTCTGGGCAGCGTACAGAATGTAATAGCAGCAATAATGAAACAATAATATTAAGGTAAACATATATAATGCAGCAAAGAAAGAACAGAAATAAAACACAAGAAAAGCCAACTATAAAACCACCCAGTAACCACAATTCAGTCAAACCAGACAAAGCAAAGTCACAGTAGCAATAAAATCCAATAAATGCCATCTAAAAACATCATAAAGTTTTCTTCTAAATTACTCTATTAAAATATTGGGCAAATAAAAAGGCCCTGCCTGGCATTAAAAGGGGTAAAGAAGAGGTCGGTCCAGAGTGGGGGTGCCACCGCCGAGAAGGCCCCTCCCCTTGCACCCGTCCTCTTCATTTCCTTCAGGGGGGCTTGCCGAGAGGGGCCTCAGATGATGCTTTTAGGGCCCAGGCAGGCACAGATGGGAAGAGGCGCTCCTGGCCCCAAGCGATGGAGGACTGTCAATATCCATGTTAACTCTCTGAATTGGTTTCCTGTCGGTGGCCCATGAAGTCAATAGAGGACTGAAGCATCATATCTAGTGCTGAAGTGTCTTTTATAATTTATAGTTAATTAATTTAATTGATATCCTTCCTTTTGGCCAACAAGGCCTCAAAGTGGCTATTCAAGCACAGTATAAAAATGGAATTACTAAAATAAGATGTAAGAAAGAAACAGCTGCCAACCTGATAAACCCTCTTCAGCCACAGAGCAGCTCCCCCGCCTGAACGAACACGTCTTTATCCGGGGCGGGGACAACAGAGAGGTGGCCAACCTGGCTGCTCCCTGGAGGGTGCCATATCGAGAGAGGGTCTCGCCCCAAGACCTTGGTGCCAGGCAGGCGCAAAGGGCTGAATGTGGCTATTTTGGATGCCAGGAAGCACTTCCTGACAGTTAGGACCCCGAGGGCATGGAATGGGCTCCCACGGGAGGTGGCTGAGGCCCCACCAGTGGGGGTGTTCAAGGATGGGCTGGACATGCGCATGGTGGGCATGTCATGAGCGGAGCCGGCTGGAGCCAGGGGGTCAGACTAGATGGCCTGGGAGACCCCTTCTTACTCACTCTGTTTCTGTGTTTCTATTATGGGGCATTATTGATCCCAGCCAGTAGTGAAGATGTGCCTGGAAGTGAAGGGGGCCACTTGCATCCCATAACTGGATCCATCCAACAGTCTGGCCACTGCCTCTGGACCAGCTGGCCTCCCAAGGGCAGCCACACCTGGACTGCATTCCAGGCGTTTCCCCCAACCTGGGGCCTTCCGGATGTTTTCGAGCAGCTCCGGCCAGCAGGTCCAGGGGACAGGAAGGGCAGGGGTTGTGGCTCAGCACATCTGGGAGCACCAGGCTGGGGAAGGGAGCAGAAAGGAGGCGCCAGAGGCGAGCCCTGTGGACGCCCGTCCCGCTGGCAGCTCGCTAGGATCCATGCTGCTGAGGCCTGACCCTAACCCTCTTCAGAAGGCCTCCTACTCCTCCTGGGGCCCCGCGGGTGGGATGCATGGATCCCATCCCTTCGCTGCCCTCCTGCTGGGGCGAGGGCGATGCTCCGGCCAGGCTGGATGGGGCAGCAGAGGGAGGGGGCCGAGAGGGGCCTCTCCCTGGCCCGGCTGCCCTCTGCCCTGCTGGCAGGCCGGCCTGTGCAGGGCCCCACCGGCTGTCGGCTCCCTGAGCAGCGGCTGGGCCCAGAGCCTCCCGCCCCCCGCCCCCCCTTCAAAGGGCCATAAGCCACGGCCAATTAACCAGAGGGGATGCCTGATCCTCTTCCCAGCCTGCCCTGCTCTGAGTCACAGCCCCCCGCCCTGCAGAGGGGGAGGCGCAGGAACGCTCTCCTCAGCAGAGGCCAGAGCAGGCAGCCCCCACCCCTCGCCTGTGGGGCAGCCCTTCCCTCCTTCCAGTGGGGATGGCGGGGGCACAGTGCCTCTCCGCACGTCCCGTCCCGGACGGGCCTCCATGCTCTGACCCTGGCCGCTTCAGCCTTGCAGGCCAGGTGATGGTGAGGAACAGCCCCCGCAGAGCCAGCCCCCCCCCGAAGCAGATGCGCGGGACAGGCTGGCCGCCGGGGTGAGCGCTGGGTGGGGGTGCTGCCAGGGGGCAGAGCATTGGGGCGCTTTAGCTGCGGGGCCTCCCCTGGGCTTCGGGGGCGCAGAGGTCCTCCAGGGGGGAGGATGATCCAGCCTATCATCTACCCCCTTCCTCACCCCACCCGGTCAGTGGAGGAATGCCAGGCTGGATGCCCGGCAGCCCCTTGTCAGAAGCCACTGCAGCCTTCTTTATTTGACGCTAACTTTTCATCCAGTTCATGAGTCACCCGAATGCCGGAGCCTGCAGGGCAATGTACTTGCTGAAATCAAGTGGAGCCACTGATCAAGCGCCTTCACGTGATCTGGACCGTGGCCTTGACGATGTAAAATAGTTGTTCGAAGAGTGGCGTATGTGCGCCAAGAAGAATGACAATGTCTTTGCCCGGCAATGAAAAGTTGGCAAAGTCGGCCCCAGGCAGAAGTCTTTAGGGTTGGCTTTCCAGTATTTGGCAGCCACCCCTGAAAAGACCCGCTCACAAGCTGGATCCCAGGGTTCCTTGGAGCAGAGCAGGGCTTGGGATGATGGTAGAAAGTGCAGCACAGGGCCACACGGATGGTGGAAGCTGTATGAGGAGGGACAGCGGGAACTGGGTCTCTTCAGCCTGGAGAAGAGGAGTTGCAGAGGGATCTGTTGGCGACATGCAGGTATGTGAGGGGGTGTCACACGGAGGTGGGTGGAGATCTCCCCGTCAGAGGAGGGCAGGATGTGCTCCAGAGCAGCCAAGCTCAAGGAACAAAAGGTCCACTGTGGATGCTGAGAAGTACTGTCATGAGTGGAGCCAGTGGGTCAGACTAGATGGCCCAGGAGGTCCCTTCTGACTCACTCTGTTTCTGTGTTCCTATGATCCCGGGCTCTGCAGGGAAACAGTCCCACTTTTCCCAGTGGGGAAGCCCCCTCTCTGCCAGAGCAGGTGCAGGAGCACCACTCAGCACCCCTCAGAGGAAACACGGCTGGGCCAGATGGACAGGATCCGCCCTTGCGCAAGGACCCCTCCTTCCAGGTGCCACCAGAGGAGAGCACAAGGTGCCCCTCTCCCCAGGCCTCAAAGCGCCCCCAGCTCCACCAGGTGTGCTTTCTCCTCCCCCCGCCCCCCCCATCACAGAGGCCCACAAACAAAGTCCAAAAGCCGAGTCAGGCTCCTTTTGGTGCAGGTGAGGCCTGGGGGCTCAGCCACAGCCCCAAGGGCACGTGCGCCTTGCTGGACCCCATGGTGCCCCCCAGGGTGCACTTTGCTGGACTCAGCCTGCCCCCACTAGAAGATCTCCGCTGAACTGTTCGAGGCCCCCCGCCTGGCCCTCCCCCTGTGCAGAGCACGGCGGGGGGGGAATAGAAGAGCTGTGACCCCCCAGCTCTGTGCAAGGTGCAGAGAAAGATGGGCCCTGCTGAGGGGCCGCCTCTCCTCCTGCTCTTGAGATGGGTGCAACAAGCAGAGAACGCCCCCCCTCCACCCTGCACCAGCCTCTGACTCATGGCTCTCATTTATGCCTTTTGTTCCATAAATACCCTTCACTGAGGTTTGTTATTCCTGCTGGGTGCAAAATCACAGTGAATTTACTCACAAGGAATCCTGCCTGTGTGGCTGGTGGTGTGTCCCCAGCACAGGCGTGCCCCACAGGTGGGACTCACGGGCAAGGCAAGCTCTGGGTGCCCGGCTGATGGGGAGTGGGAGCACGAGGAAGGGGCAGATGCAGGGCTGAAGGGACGGGTGGTGGTCAGATGGCCTCATGCCAGGATGGGGGGCTGAGACAATGCTCCGAGCAGGGCATGGGTGGCATGAGGGGCAAGCAGGCGGGCCAAAGCGGGTGAGGGTGAGCTGGCAGGGGAGTGCCGGAGGATGACGCGAGCCTGGAAGAGGGGAGGGCTGCTGGAGGGGGGATGCTCTCTGGGAGCAGGGCCCACTGGCTGGCCTGCGGTCAGGAGTGGCTGCCGGGGCAGAGCGGAGCAGCAGGACTTTAGCCAGTGGGCCCAGAGGGGTGGCTGCAGGAGGCCCCTCGGACTCTGCTTCCGGCAGCAGCAAGCCCCAGGCCCTTCCCCAGAGGGGCACAGGTCCCTCGTCCGGACGTGGCTCCCTCTGGGGTGGGGCCATGGGCTCTTTTGCATCCTTGCTTTTTAGGAGTGGAGGCTGCGGGGAGGAAGGTCCTTCCCCGCTCTGAAATCTGACGCCCAAAGCTGCTGCTTCATGCCATTTTCTGGCAAGATGGGCCTGAGCGCAGCTGTGCAGGCGCGGACCCCCCCCGGCCCCACCTGGAGAGGTGCGGAAGGGGTTGGCCCTAGCAGTGTGGAAGGGCTGCGGCGGCTCTGGAAGGCATGGGTGGGACAGGGGGCCCACGCCCTCCAGCCCCAGTGCCCTGCCCACCCCACAAGTGTTGTGGTCCCGGGCACCGGGCACCTGTGGTGAGGAAGGCCGGGCAGACCCCTCGCAGGGCTGGCGTGCACGGGAGGAGGCCTCTCTGGGACGGGTCCTCCGGGGGACGCCGTGGAGGAGAGGTCGGTGCCCGTGGGCTGGCTTTCCGCCTCCGGTCTCCTTCTTTGCCAGAGCAGGGCCCTTTGCGGAGTGGGGGGAGCAGGGGCACTGCAAGGGGGGGAGGCAGGCCTCCCCAAGAAGAAGGAAGGGAGCCGGCTGAGCCATCGCATGGCCCTCGCCTCCTCCGGCTTGCTGTGCCTGCCCACCGAGGGAGCGCACAGCACAGCCCTGGGGCTTCTGTTGGGGGGGGGCTGCCTGCAGTCTGTGGGGCGGCCCCTCCCCCTCAGGCCGCAGGCACGGCCCCTCTTCACCGTGGGCCTGGAGTCCTCCAGTGTGGCTGAAGAGCAGACTGAGCTGCAGGCTCAGGCCTGGCTTTACACCAGGCAGGATGCGGCCCTCTTGATTCATTCGTACTGTCAGAGGTTTCTGCTGCAAGACTGACTCACTGGGCATCCATCTAAGCTCTGACAGCCCGGAAATCCGGCATTAGCCCCCTGAGGGAGCTGCTAATCTACCAGGTGAGCGGATGGCAAACGGCCAGGGAGGGGGTGCCGGGGGGTGCATGTGTGCATGCGAGCGCGGCACTTGTGGCCGGCCGGCCGGCCGGAGCAAACGCTGCTACTGCACAGGAGGGGACGTGGCTGAGAGCAGAACTGAGGGAGAGGCTGTTTGTGGCCCCGGATGCCAGCCCCGACCCCCTGGCGCCAGGCTTTGAGCCCCCATGCCCCCCCGCCTTCCCCACAGCCCAGTTGCCCCTCCCATCTTCCACATGACGACGATGCTAATGCCACGGCGGGCACTGCCTTGGCACTCCTTCCTCAAGGCAGCCTGGCGGTGCTCCAGCCCTTTCCCCTCTGTGCCAGGAGGCCCTCCCTGGCATGAGAACACCAGAAGAGCCACTCCGGGTCTGACCAAAGGGCTGGCATTTACTGGCTTGGCCGCTACCGGCAAGTCCCAGTGAGGAGGAAGGGCAGCAGCTCCCGGAAAGAGCCCTGCTCTGAGTGCAGGAAGTCCCACTGGGCAGGGCAGGGCAGGACCGGGCCGGGCCAGGGGGGGGTGGGGTCTGCAGGGGCTTCGCAGCTCCACTTGCACCCAGGACCACGCAGACCTGCAGCTGCCACTCATTCTGTGCACACAGAATTATGTTTTGTGTGGGAAGCCTAAGGAAAGCCAGCAGCCGTCAGACAGGAGACCTGGGCAGCTCCTGAGACATGGGGTCAGACTAGATGGCCGGGAAGCCCCTTCAGCCTCGCTCTGCCTCTGTGTGCTGCTTTCCTCTACCCGCTGCTTCAGTCTGGGAGACATGGGAGCTGGGAGGAGACAGGCAGGAGCACGAGCTGGAAGATTTATGGATATGGTTGGTGGGGGGGCACTCGCATTTGGAGCTCTGAGCACAGGACAAGCCTAGATGGACCGGGGCGGGGCACTCAGTGGAAGGCAGCTCCCCAAGTTCCTGTGAAGCCTGCAGGCAGGAGGCACAGACCTCTGTGGTGTGGCTTGTGCTCCCAGCCACCAGTGCACAGAGCCAGAACACTGCTGACCCTGGAGGCTGCCGGCAGCCATGGATGACCTCCCCTTCCTCGCATGTGTTGAATCCCCTTTGGACCGCACAAGCAGGTGGCTGCCACTACCTGCTGTGCCACCTTTTCAGCTGTAGGGGGGTGTGGCGGGAGGGCAGTGGCAGGCCTGCCCCGCTTGTGGGCTCCCAGGAGCCGCTGGGTGGCCTCTGTGAGAACAGAAGAGGGATCTGACGGAGCGGACTGCTGCTCTGATCCGGCAGGGCTCTCCTTTCCTTGCAACAGTTACAGTGAAAACTTGAATGAGTAAAAAGCACAGCAAGACCTTAAAATAGGGTGGAAGGGACTTGGGGGGCAAGGCGGAGCCCTCTGGGATTCCAGACGTCAGTGGGGTTCCCAGCACCCCTTATGGAGCCAACCCGACGGATGCCTCAGACTTCAGCTCCATGCAGGCCCCTCCCTGGCAGCTCAGGGCTGGAGGTACCTGCAGAGTGCAGGCCGGAAGAAGGCTTCCGTGCCTGGGGGGGCTCTTTGGCTCCAGAATGCCAGAAGCACTCCTGGGGCTCGGCACAGCCTCTCGGGGGGGGGGGCGCCCCTCGTGATCCACACCGGGCACCTGTGGGAGCTGCGACCGCCACAAGCAGGCAGCCAAAAGAGCAGGGATCTTTTGGGAGTCTTTTGCCCCTGCAGAGCAGCTGAGAGAGTCGTCCCAGCCCTCTGAAGTGTGCCAGTCGTCGGATCTGTACTTGGCCCTACAGAAATTCGTCGTCTTAACCTGCTTGTCTTTGAGATCCTTTGTCAGGCAGCGCGGAAGTGCATGCAGGATGGAGCAGCTTCTTGCAGCTGTTTGAACGCTGCCCGAGAGCTCCCGGGGGCGCGAGAGCAACCGGGATTCGTGCTCCGAGGCTGCGGAATCCGCACAAAGCCCCGTTTTCACTTGTTGAGCGCTGCCGCGACGGCTTTCCGCAAAGACGGCCAAACACACGTTTTCCTACCAGATGTGCCTCATGACACTATTCGAATGTGCAATTTGGAGTCAGGTGTCGCCAAGCACCTGCTTGGCTGCAGGGTTGCCCTCCCCTGGAATTGGCCAGGGGTGGGGGGGCTGCAGCTGCCCCACCCCTCCCTCGCGTGGGCAGGAAGTGGGGCGCAAAACGGCTTTGCTGCTGCAGCCAAGGTCGGCGCGAGTGCGGCTGGAGCAGCGGGGCGATGGCGGCGCCTCGGCTTTGGCGGCTCGTCCCCAGCCCTGGCTCCCCCCAGAGCCCCGGCAGCTGCACCCCGCATCCCACTGGCACCACCATGGAAGAAAGCACGAGCGACGAGCGGGGGGGGGGGACAAAGCAGACGGGGGGCACGATTCCCGTGTTATGCTTCCCCCCCTCCTTTTGCCAAAGAGCCCCAAAAAGCCATCGCAGTGGCCCCTCCCGCCGCCGCCGCCGCCTCCCTCCCTCCCTCCTCCAGAAGGGGAGGGGGAAGGCGAAGGACTGCGGAGAGAGCTGCGGGTGACTCATCGCCCCCCACCCCGTCCTGCTCTCTCTCAGTCCGGAGCGCCCTAGCGATGCCCTGACGGCACCCCCAGCACCGGGGCCCGGTGGAGCCACGGTCCGACTCTCCTGAAGGGCCGGCGAGCCGGCGAGGAGGGGCCCGCAGGCGGTCGATGCAGGCGGGAGGGGAGTGCAGAGAAGCCCTGGGATGCCGGCAGGCGTGTGGGGCGAGTGGCGGGGGAAGCAGCGGTGCCGCGACGAGGGGCGACGGTGGACGGAGCGGGAGTCTCGCTTCCCGCAGCCCGTGCCTCCAGGGGAACTGTGGGTGGGAAGGGGGCGCGGAGCCAATGGGCAGGGTCCATTCACACGCACACGCAGGCAGCATAGCGGGCTCAGAACGGGCAGCCCGTGTGGATGCTCCTGCGAGGTGCGCGCGATGCGGAGCGCACGCAAAGACGCAGCCAGCGCCGCGCACCAGAGCGGCCCGCTCCCGCTTCCGCTCCCGCGCGTGCGTCCGGAGCGCGCTCTCGCGCAGCAGCCCCCGGTGCTTCCCCACGGAGAGCTCCCAGCCCCGGAGCCCTACAGAGCAGGCACGGAGGGAGCGATTCCGCAGGACACGCTCTGCGCGTCTCCAGCAGGGCGGGATCCAGCGGGAGCAAAAGCCCTGGTGCCTGCGCGCTCACGGCCGCGCAGCTCGGCCTCGGGCTCTGGGAAACCCCCGAGGCCTCCCGAGCCCCCGAGGCCTCGCTTTCCCCCATCGCTCGGGCTCCATCTTCTCCCGCCGTTCATTCACAATCCCTCTCCCCTTCTCCTCCTCCGGCCTCATTCACCCGCTATACTCGGCTCCATTCACTCGCCTCCATCCATCCGCCCAGCCATTCATTCACTCACTCACTCCAGGGCTGATCCCATCCTGCGCAGGCGCGGGGCTCCCCTCCAATCGTGCTCGAATTTATGAATGAACATTGACGTCAATGGGGCCCCCCACGTGGGCCTGGCTGGAGGTACAAAAGCGGCGCTCCAGCCCAGCCTCTGTCCAAGGTTCTGAACGGCAGCCCGGCCCAGCCCAGCCCAGCCCGGCCCGGCGCGGCGCCCGCGCGGAGAAGCAGCGACAGCCGCGCAGCCCGACGGAGCCGTGCGGCGGACCCCGAGCCTCGCAGCCGGTAACCCCAGGGCGGAGAGCGGGCGGGGCACACCTCCCGGCGACCAGGCCGGGGGGAGCGGAGCCTCGACCCCTCCTCGCCGCCGGCCCGGCCCAGCCCGCCTCGCCTCGCCTCGCCTCGCCGCGGCGGCCGCGAAGCCAGAAGGACCTCGCTGCCAGGGCGCCGGTGGCGGGGCAGGGCGAGCCCGTCGGGGCGGACCTCCCGTCCCTCTGCAGGGCGGTCCCCTGGAACCGGTCCCGGAGAGGGACGAGCAATGGCGGCTGACGCGGGAGGGCGTGTGCGTGGAGGGAGACCCCTCTGCGCGGGGGGAGCGCTCCTGCCGCGTGGCCGCTCGCGGGGAGCCGCCGCTCCTCCGGGTCTGAGGGGAGAATCGCGGCCTGGAGGAGTTCGCGGCCGTGCTTTAATCGGGGAGAGGGCAGGACTAGGCGCTGCCGCGCACGGGTCGGCTCTCTGCGGGGGCCCCGTGCGCGTCCTTCTCTTGCGCGGGGGGGGGGGGAACAGCACAGTCGGGGCGCGCGGCTGAGGGAACGCGCGCAGGAAGAAGGGGCGGGGGGCGGGGGCCGCTCCAAACCGGGCGGGGCCCAAGTGCTGCTGAGCGGCTCGAAATGGGCCCCCGCGGGTGGGATTCGGCTCTTGGAAGGGCGTTGGAGGAGGTGAGGTCAGCGAGTTCGGGGGAGGCGGCTCTCGCTGAGGCGGGAGGAGAGGCGGCTTGCGGAGGGGGGGGGGTTTCGGGGAGGCGGTGGCAGTGGCGGCCGAGGCTGCCAATCATTCCCCTGCATGTGTGGGCGGTGGGTGTGGGGACTGCAGAGAGGGGCGGGAGGAGCAGGTCCTCCGCTTCAGCTCGCCTCGAGAGAAAGGCTCCGCTCCCCTTCCCTCCCCGAATGACCAGTTGTGCCATCGCGCTGCCGCTGGGAGAGAACCGCAGAACGAGGGCGGGGGGTGGGGGTTGTAGCTAGGCGAAGGAAGCGGTGCTTCTTTATGAGCTGGTGACCGGGGGGGGGGGGGAGGGCGACAAGCGCGATCCCATAGATGCCCCGTATGAAATCCTTAGCCAGGACGCCCCCTCGCCCACTCTGTGCGGTGGGCGCACCTGCTGGGGCGAGAGGCGGCTCACGTACGTGGACGGAGGGGCGGATCAAGGGGCACCGGCGCTTCCCTTCCGCCACAGGATTTAGACAAAAGAGAATTCATAGTTGAGGTTCCTTAAGAAAAAAAGAAAAAAGACAAGAATAGTAACGACACGGGGGGAGCACCGTTTGCGCGAAAGCAGCCGCTTGCCCGGAAGCGCGCGCTTCCTCCGGTGCGCGGCTGTGGGCAAAGGACGTGCGCGCGCGGAAACCCCCTCCGGCGCCCCCCCCCCGGGCAGCAGGGCTGCTGCGCCGGGTGTTCGCCACGCCAGTCCCGAGAGGGTATGCGCACTGAAGACGCGCATGAAGGAAGGGTCGCCCTGCGAGGGGAGGACTACGTCCAGGAGGCGGCCACGAGGCGAGCGCTGCCACGGACCCCGCCCGGGCGGAGCCATCGAGGGCGCCTGGCCCGGCCCTAGCGAGCAGCGCCGGGCTGCTGGGTCTTGGGGTGAGAGGGGCAGGGGGAGGGTGCCATGAGCAAGACGCGGGCATGGAGCGGGCGGCCCAGCTCGAGCAACGCCAAGGCATGGCTCCTGCATATGTCCTGGGGCTGCTCCCCAGGCCAAGCCTCAGTCCCGGAGCACATGAAGTTGCTCAGCGGAGCAGGCTGCTCTTGGGCCAGTCCAGGGCCCGCCCAGGTTCTCCTGCAGCCCTGGCAGCTCCGTAGCCAAGACCATCTCGCCCCCCCGCCCAGGGCTCCAGGGCAGGGCTTGGACTCCTGCAAGGTGCAGCCTGCGTGTGGCTTCCTAGATTCCAGCAGCTCTGACCTCCCTCTGTTTGTCTCCCCCACACAGCACCTCCCTCCCTGCGGCATGATGCTGTGGCCCCCACGGCTCTGCAGAGCACCTTGGCTCCTCGCCTTCTGCCTCCTGATGCAGGTGCATCTCCCTGCAGCAGCTGCCCCCCTTTCCCTGAGGGGCGAGGAGGAGGCCCCCCCAGGCCGCGCTTTCCCCAAGGGGGCCAGCCCACCAGGCAGCGAGATCCAGGCGCGTTCGCTGCAAGAGGCTGAGCCGAGCACAGCAGCACAGAAGGAGAACAGTGGCGAGGTGGACCTCTTCCAAGACCTGGACCCCAAGACCTTGGCTGCGATCCTCCTGCAGGCCCTTCAGCCAGCACCCAAGAAGTCCGCCGAGGAGCCTCTGAGCCCCGAGCCCAGCCCCAATGAGGAGAGGGTCCAGAGTGGGACCAGGAGCTCTGAGGCGCAGCCAGCGGGGGAGCAGGGGGGATGGAGAGCCAGCAAAGACCAGCGCCCTCTGCAGGAGGAGCAGGAGAACGGGGCCCCCGAAGAAAGCAACCTCGGCCAGCAAGAGCTGGAGACTTTGCAGTCCATGCTGAACGAGCTGCAGCGCTACAGCCCAGCCGCCAAGAGAGAGGCGCCCGTCCAGGCCTACCAGGAGAAGCCCCAGGAAAGCCCCCCTGACGATGTGCTCCAGGAGCTAGAAGAGTATGAGCAGCTGAAGGGGAACACCAAGCGGAAGGCCCCCGCTGCCAGCGAGCCCTGGGCAGGTGCCCGCAAGCTGAGGCAACAGCAGCACCTGGAACACCAGCTCCTGCAGCGGCGCTATGAAGAGCTGGCCGAGAGCAGGAGGCAGGCGGAAGAGGCCCGCCGGGCCGCGGCAGAGGAAGAGCGGCTGGCAGACATGGCCTCAGACCTGCTGCTCCAGTACCTGCTGAAGGACGGGGAGGACGAGGAGGAAGGGCAGCAAGGGGCCAATGCCCAGGAGGAGTCTGAAGAAGAGGGCCCCAGAGGGAGCCCCCTCCTCTTCGAGGACGAGGAAGGCAACGTGGCTGAGGACAAGCGCTCCAATGAGGCGCCTGAGGAGGAGGAGGAGGAGGAGGAGGACATCGACCCCAACACGATCGACCGCCTCATTGAACTCTCCAGCAAGCTGCACCTGCCGGCGGACGACGTCATTGACATCATCAATGATGTTGAGAAGAAGAAGAAGGAGGATGTGCCCGAGCTCAGTGGCAAGAGCAAGGCGCTGGCAGCCCCATCGCACCACAAGCTGAAGAAGGCCCCACCCCAAGCCCCGAGGCCCGTGCCAAAGCCCTATTACCCCCCTGCCCACCAGCCCTACCGCCACCTCCCCAAGCAGAACGAGGCCTCGTGGAACGAAGTCCTGGAAGGCAGTGAGTACCCGGCCCCCAAGTGGTACCGAGCCAAGCCCGGCCACAGCCCCAGCAAGATCTCCAACTACATCAGTCCCCGGACTTTCCAGGCCCCGGTCTACCACCACCTCCGCCACCTGCCCGGCCCCATGGTGCCACGAGGGGAATCGTATGATGCCGGCCAGGAGCACGATGAGGAACTGGAGAACTACATCGAGAGTGTGCTGATGAAGCATCCCAAAGCATTCCAGTGAATGTGGCAGGTGCTGCCTCCCCTCCCACTCCTTTCCCACCCAGAGAAACTTGGCCACCAACAGTATTTCTGACATGAATTCGGGTTCTTGCATGAGTCAGGTGAACAAAGCTCCCCAGCCCAGCGAAAGGCCTTCACGGAGGATGTCCCGGAGCAGCCCTGCTGCTTCCTCACCATCAGGAAAGAAAGTCCTCCAGCACCCACCTCCCCCGGACCCCAGGTGGCTACCCTAAACCTCACAGCTGTTCCAGCAAGCTGTGAAAAGTGACCACATGTGCGTGCCAGAAAGGCGCTCTCCTGCCCGCTGGTGATCGCAGCTGTGGGGAAGTGTGATGGCAACTGGTCTTTGCGCGGCAGCCTGGCACACACGTTCAGCCCGCCCCTTCTGCCTTCCCAGGCAAGGGTCCCCCAGCACCCTAACCTCCCTCTGCTCCTCCTGCTACAACCCCAGAGACCACAATGCTATGGGAAACCAGGGTGGGGGCATCGAGGCAGAGTTAGCAAGAAAAGGAGCCACGTGCTCAAGCAATCAGTGAGAAGGGCCCCCAGCAGGCTTCCCAGGTCTGCCCTCAGTTGGTTTCCTTGGGCCGTTTGAAGCTCACATGGTAAGCAAGTCTGAATCCCAAGAAGTTCCCTGAAGGGTCTGATCCTGCCACCTGCGTGGGGCAGCAGCAGCAGCAGAACTCTTCATTCCAGCCGAATCTAGATGGTTGCGCTAAGCATGGCAAAAGCCCCACACTGAGGGTATGAAGGACGGGTGGCCTTCTTACCCTCCGTGCTGTGAAGGGCAAATAGTTCACCCCTCCTTAGGCACCAAGCCTGGCCCAGGCAGGCTCAGGAACAGGTGCGCTTGAAGCACACATCCAGATTAGGAGCTGAAGGATCAGGCCGTTGAGAGCTACCCATCCATGCTGCGCCAGCATGATGGAAACGTCACAGGTGACGATGAAGAACCCAGAAGACAATGAAGAACTTCCTCATTCTGGCCTTAATCCTGCTCCAAACAAGCCTGTGGAAGTTCAAACTTACCTGAGGAAGGGGTGGGCAGAAGGTAGATCGCGACCTGTCTGGGACTGGGATTCCATCAGTCCCAGCCAGTACGAGCAATGGTTCGCAAAGCTGGGAGTTCAGCAGAGATCTGCCTTATGCCCACTGCTGCCCTAAGGAATCACCGGCAGGGAGTTTTCCTCTTGAGCATTCCGGAGGGGAGCAGCCCCCTTCCGTGACCCAAGTTAGTATCCTCCACCTGCACCGCCGAGAGAACAGACAAAGGGACGGAAAGAACTGAGCTAGAGGCAAAAGTGCATTTTAAAACCCTTTAAAAAAAAGAGGCCCACTCCTGGGACAGGTTCTTCAGCCCCCATTGCCGATTCCTGAAACGGGGAAGAGGGGCTGCATGTGTCCCAGTCTGGTGGGAGGAGTGTTAAAGATCGTGTTGCTTCAGGCCTGGCTCTTCAGTCCCTCTTCCCAGCCAAGGCCCATTTGCTTCCTACGTACCCCAGTCTCCTCTCGATCTAGTTGCCCACCAGGGGCAGAGCAGAAGAGGAGGCAGTCCGTCCCCAGCGGGCAGGTGGGAGGTTCCTGCCACCTGTTCTCCACTGACAGCCTGGCTGGCCATCCGCACACACGTTCAGGGTGCCACAAACCCCACACTCAGAAACGAGGCCGTGGGAGGGCGGGCGGGGGGCTTTGAGCATGACCCGTAAGGTCACAACATCGCTGGGGGGGGGACCCCGAAGGGCAAGTGAGGAGTGGAAAGGCAGCTCTTTGCGCATGTTCAACTTTTTCCCACTGACATCCGTCCCAAAGTGTGCAAGTTTCTTCGCTTTGTGACGTCCAGTCCTGTACAAATAAAATTGTTTCCATGTCCTGACCATTTGTTGTACTTGAAATAAAACATGTTTGGCCTGTTGTAAATAGCACGTGGAATCACTAGTTTTGCTAAGAAATAAAAGCAACTATTTTATTACGAGTTTGCTCATTATTTACCGAGCTGGGAACTGCACCCAGAGTAGCCCCTGCGCTCCTCCGCGGGCATCTTCTCGCAAGGTCCGCAGCGCCCCCGCCCCAGGGGCAAAGACTGCCTGGCGGGGCAAAAGGCTCGGCACACGCCCAGGCTCGGGCCAGCCGCTGTTGCCCCAGGAGGGCGCCCCGAGCGGGCCGGAGCGGAGGGGCCCCGGAACCGCGGGGCGCCCGAGTATGGAGGGCCTGCTGGCCGCAGGCAACTGCGAGCGGTGCACAGCCCAGGGCTGCAGCGGGACGGGCCCGCGGGCAAGCGCTGCCGGGGCAGCAGTGGAGGCGGCTCTGCGACCCCCCCACCCGCGAGCGGCAGGGCTGTGCTCCGGGGCGCGCCAGTGGCAGGGACAGGCACGAGGGTGAGAGGGCAGGGGCCGCCCCCCGCAGCGAGCAAAGGGCGGACTTCCTGCCTGCCTCGGAGGGTCCAGGCGCCGCCAACGGAAAGTCCCCGGCCCTCGGGAAGCCGCCCGGCAGCGGGCTGGAGCGAGTCCTCTGGGCTGCGCAGGGCGCAGGCGCAGAGCGCGGCTGGAGCCGGCTCCGTGGGGCGCGGCAGCTTGCGTCGCACCCGCCGCCGCTGCGCACGTAGCCCGAGCGGTGCTCTGCTCTGGCACCCAGCGTGCCCGCAAGTTGCCCGCCGCCCCCACGAGGGCAGGCTCCACGCTGCGGGCCCCCACCAGCCCGCCGCTCCTCCGGGGCAACCCTCGGCTGGGCCCGTCGCTCCCCGGCCACAGCACCCGCCCTCCTGTGCCCATGGCCGAGCCCGGCGGTCCTCTTGCCGGCACGGGCAGCTCCCTTCGCAGCGGCTGCCCCCTCCAGGCAGCGGCACGCACAGCCTCCCCCCGCCCCCAGCCAGGCTCCCAGCCACCCAGGGCTTCCCTGTGGCTCCGCATGTGGGGCATGACCAGGCTGGGCCTGGAGATCCTGGAGCTGCGCCCACGACACGGCAAGCCCACCCGCCACTTTCCCCACCCCCCCAAACCAAGGGAGCCAAGGCTCCATTTGGATGCCCAGAAGCACTTCCTGACAGTCAGGACATCGAGAGCGTGGAATGGACTTCCATGGGAGGAGGCTGAGGCCCCATCGGTGAGGGTCTTCAAGGAGAGGCTGGACAGGCGCATGGTGGGCATGTCGTGAGTGGAGCAGGCTGGTGCCGGAGGTCAGACTAGATGGCCTGGGAGACCCCTTCTGACTCGTGCTGTTTCTCTGTTTCTAAACCTCCCCCCCCCCCCCCGGCATGTCCTTCCAGCTAAACCGGACAGGCCTCTCAGGCGGCAGTGCCCCTTTTCCAACATGTAAAGGCAACATGGCCCTCGGCCCCCCAGGAAGTGACCCTGTCAGGCTGGAGAAGAGGAGTGGGGGGGGAGGGCAGCAGTTCCTGCTCCCTCCTGGCAGTGCCATGTGAGCCCCCCCCCACATCGCAGGTCCACCCATTCCGCCCCCCAGCAAGGCAGCTGCCCTGCGCCCACTGCCCCCACCTCGCGCACGGCCTGGGCTGCCCCTGCGGCTCAGAGGGGAATGGGGGGGCACACGAGGCCCACGGGTGGCCAGCGTGACCGCCTGCAGAGGACTGCCGGGGCAAGAACCAGGGCCGGGCCAGGGTCTTCCACATATGCTTTATTCCAAAAACACCCATTCCTTGGTCTGGGCAGAGCATGCCTTGGAGGGGGGGCAGGGAATGAGCCCCCCACATATTCCCCACAGTTCCACACATAGCAGCTTGCGGGCAAGGGGGGGGGCTGCTGTCCAGCTGGTGATTGTAGAGTGCTCCCCCCTCCTGCCCTCAGCCCAGGGGGCCCTCCCTCCCGCGGAACCAGAAGCCCCGCCGCCACCAGCCCCGGAGGACCCAACACAGGGAGACTCGTGGGGGGGGGGCGGGAAGAGCCGTGTTGCTGGTGCGAAGAGGGGGGGGGCAGGGCACAGAAGGCTGAACAGACGATGAGCGAAGGCGGACGGGGGAGACTTGACGCCTCCCCCCACACACAGCCGAGCGCCCGGGCACACGGCAGCGAGCGTCTTTGCCAGCCGACTGAGGCTGGGGCAAAAGGCCCCCGCCCCCACCGAGACAAGTGCTCCTCTCCCCGTTGCGGTGGGGGGGGGCACAGGAGTTACACCGTACAGTTTAAAAGTCCCAGCAGCTCAGGATGGCAGGGGTCTCTGGCGTGGGACAACAGCCCCTGGGCTTGGGTGCCCAGGGCTCCTTGTGCCCAGGGAAGGACCTCAGCGGGGGGGGGCAGTGGCAGTGTGGGGGGGCAGCCGGGATTCCGATCCATTATGCAAGGCCCATCTCCTCCAGCACACTCCGGGGTGACTCGTCCTCCTGCAGCACAGAAAAAGAGGAGAGGCCGGCTCAGCCCACCCTGCCACTGGCCGGGGCTCCCACGCCTGCCCACCTCAAACACACGTGCACGGACGGGGCAGCCGGGGCAGCCGAGGGTAAGGGGCCCCTCCCTCCCAAGGGGCAGCCGAGGGGGGGCAGCCTGCCCTGGCGGGGCAGCTCCATTCCAGCTACCTGCAAACTGCCCAGCGCAGCACCCAGAACGCTTCAGCAGTGGGAGGCGTGCCTGAAACACGGCTCAGCCCAAGCGGGGGGCCCCACAGGGGCCGCCACTGTGGCTCAAGAGGGACCGTGGGGACAGGGCTGATCACGCGGCGGCTGCGCCCCCCTTCCCTTCCACCCCACAGCAGCGATGCCAGCAGTCGCCCACACCCTCTGCAGAGCAGAGAGAGCGCATGGCAGCCTCCGCACAGAACCTGTGACTCATTGGATGCAGCAGGGCCGGCAGCCTCGGCGAGGGGGGCTGGCTTCCGAGCCTCCCTCCCCCACCCAGCAGCCAGGAGCTCCGTGGGGGGGCCGCGAGGAAGGGGGAGCAGGGGGCCGAGGCGGGTCCCGCCCGGGGGACCGTGCAACGCCTCCACGGAGGCCCCCACCTCTACCTCCTGCAAGAGGTCTGCCTGCTCGATGGCCTTGAGCACGCTCTTCTTGGAGGTGTCCTGCACCTCGCCCCCCATCAGGAACTCGTCCAGGATGAAGTAGGCCTTCTCGAAGTTGAAGATGATGTCCAGTTCACACACCTGGGGGGCGAGAAGGCAGGGCCGTGCTCAGGCGTTCCGCACACCAGCACCCGTCCCGGGGACGAGCAGGGGCCCAGCCGGGCTCAGCCCCGCTCGCCTGCAGCCGGCTCCAGCGGGCTCTTGCCCCACAGCTGCAGAGACAGGGCGGCGCAGAGTCCCCGCCTGGCACCAGCGGAAAAGTTGGGGCAGCTGCCAAGCCCTCCTCGGTGCACGTGGCATGGCTCCATTGCAGCGGATGGGCAGGGCTTGGGGGGCTGGGAGCTGAGCACCAGGACTGCGGCACAGCGGAGAGACTGAGGGGGCAGGGTTGGTGCAACAGGGATCAGCACTGGCTTCAGCCCCGCAAGGACGGGGCCATGGGGCTGGGGTGCCGGGCTCAGGAGCGGAAAGCAGGCCGCCGGCAGGGCCAAGCACCGATCGGGCACTCGGGCCCCGTCGCTCCTGGGGGGGCAGGTGGTGCAGGGCGCAGGGGCTGAGTGCTGCCCCGTCCTCTGCGGGGTGTCCCAAGACCCGATGCTACACGGAGACGCTGCCCCCAGCCTCCCAGGGAGCCCGGGATTGGGGCCCCTGCAGCACCGCAGGGAGACGATCGGGACAGTGAGCCTCCACGGCCCACGCGGTGCCCCGGGAGAGGATCAGCCTCGGGGTGAAGGGGGAATGCAGGACAAGCCCCCCCCCGCCCAGAGACACGCATGGGGGCTGCAACCCCCGCCGGCTCACTCACACTGCCAAAATATTTGTCGAGCAGTTCCACATATCGGTGGATAAGCTCCAGGGTGATGAGCTCGTTGTCTTGTCCCTCGATGGCGCAGCAGAAGTACAAACTGGCATACCTGGGCAGGAGAAGGAGCAGGTGCGTCAGGCCCCGGCTTGCCCATGGGGCACACCCTGCCTCCGGGGGCCAACCACCCCGCTCTGCCCAGCCAGGCAGGGCCACGAAGCGCCTGCCTCCTCTCCACTGTTCTCAGCAGCTGCAGAATGACATCCCTGGCTGAGAAGTCACAAGACAAAACCCGGGGAACAAACGGAGCGGGAGGGGGAGACCAGCTGTGCCCCCCACGGCAGACGCAGCAGGGTGGGGAGCAAGGCGGGGTGGCCACGCCGACCTGCACGCCGAGGCAGGGGCCCAACCCGCCCTGGCTGGAGGACGCTGGGCCACTAGGAGCCCCACACGGAACAACCCGGCACAGAAGCTGAGCCGAGGGCGCCCCCTGCAGCCCATCGTGCCTCAGCACACGCCACAGCAGCGCTCCCCACTCTCGGGGGAGCAATGGGCTTGTTTGGAACCTGGGGCACAATTGCCAACTGGCCAACATGGCTGGTGCGCCACTCACAGCACCATTTCCCAGAAGGCACAGCGGTGAGGCTAACAGGGAAAGGACAGGCCTAGAATCTGAGAGGAAGCAGGGCTGTGGCCCAAACGCGACCCTCGCTTGTCCGGACACGCAGCTCCCCATTCCGAGTCATCCAAGCAGCCAGTGACAAGGCAGGTGGGACGAGTCCCGAAACCAAGCCACATCTTTGCCCCACAGGTACAACAAAGTACGTGCGTCCTTGAGGGGAAATCGTGACACTCGGAGAAACACACCGGTAAAACATCCATACCAAAGCAGCAGGCAAAGGACGCACAATACTTGCACACACACAAACCCAGGTACGTCACGCACATAACCCAGACAAAACAGACACTGCAGCCAAAAGAAAAGAACGCGCATACACTCGTTTTCCCACAAGTACACACAGCCCTGCTACAAGCTAGACTCAGACAAAACATAAAACACACATGTAAGCACCTGACCCCAACAAAAGCATGCACAGCACAGATGAGAACACAGCCAGCCACACGGTCAGTCGTCTGCTAATAAGCGAGCCAGCTCTCCCCACTCAGTTTTTTCTTTAATTATAAGCTTTCCAAATTTTCCTGCAATAACTAAGGGGGAACGACACCCAAACAGCCATTGCCAAGGAGAACTGGCCAGGCACAACCTTTCAGGGGTAGACAACACACAAAGAGGCAAATGTCATTCGTGCTGTCGTCATGGATTTCAATCCCAACGTCTTCATCTTGTAAGGAAGCGACGGTGGCTTGCACGGCTCCACTTCACCCTCACCACAACCCTGCAAGGTAGGTTAGGCGGGGAGGGAATGCCTGGCTCAGGGGGATTTCTGGACAAGTGGGGCTCTCTCAGCACCCCACACCACCGAACTGCACTTGCCCTGAAAACAGATCCGAGGGCAGTGATGGCGAACCCTGTAGAGACTGAGTGCCCAAACGGCAACCCAAAACCCACTTGTTTATCGCAAAGTGCCAAGAGTACAGCAAAACCGGAAAACAGCCAGTCCAAGAAAAAGTAAGTGTCTCCCTGGCAGCAAAGTGACCAGACATGCAAAAGCGCAGACAAGTCGCAGCGCATGAGTCGGGACTCGTGACATCATCACCGGGCACCGGGACTCCAACCCGATCATGCGCAGGGCCCCCATGTGCGCTGCGATCCGATGCTCATCAGCTGGGTGATGCTAGGACGGGATGCGTGCAGGAAAGGTTCGGGCGACCCACTATGGCACATGTGCCACAGTCAACCACCACTAGCCAAAGCCAACCCTGGAGACAGGACACTTGGTTTTCCGAACCCTAACCCTAGGCTGGTGCACACCCCTAACCCTAATATAGGGGAAAAGTTCCACTCAAGGGGGCGATTCTGAAAATGCCTTCCTTGAGTGGCTTTTTCTGCAC
>JAIXND010000857.1:2677597-2703372 GCA_023646645.1 Varanus salvator macromaculatus | reverse complement strand
AGCGCAGACCCGGCGGCCGCCGCGGCCCGGCCCCGGCCCCAGGCCCCCGCCCGGAGGCCCGCCCGAGCCTGGCAGGCGGGGGCGGTCCGGCGGCGCTCTGCACATGCTCAGGGGCTCCCCTCCCGTTCCCGCCGCCACGGACCGGAAGTGGCCGCATCTGGCCCACGTGGGGACCCCCCCGCCCCCTCCTCTCGCGCTGCTCACCATGGCGACAAGGAGGGCGGTGTGTCCCTCGCGGGCCCCCGTCCGCTGGCTCCCGAGCCCTCCCTCCTCTTCCTCGACAACCTGCCCAGGTGCCTCGGGCCGGGCCCCACCTCCCATAGCCGCGCATGCGCTCCTCGCCCGCTTCCGGGACGGGCCGAAGGAGGCGGGCGCTCGCTCTCCCTGGCAACGGTTGCCAGGCGACGAGCCTGCCCGCCGGGAGCTGCCGCGGCAGCACTCCTGCCCCAGGCGCCCTGCGGCAGGGATGCCGGGCGGCCGCGGATGATGGGAGCTGCGGGGGCAGGGCCGCCTCGGAGCCTCCCTGGCCCCGGGGACGCGAGGAAGAACCACCGGCGACGCCGCTGCTCGAGTGAGGTTAGTGTTTTTATTCCGTAGCTGCGGGAGCATCCCGCTCCCATCCAGAATATTTATATACACAGGTATAAAATTATATTTCTCTACAGTTTCTGCAAGTGAAAAAATAACCGCATCTCTGAACAGCAGTCAGTTTGCCTTATAAATACCGATCCTCGAGGCGGGGGGAGGGGGGGTCCTTCAGCGCCAGGCCATAAAACGAGGGCGGCCGTCGTTTTATGGGAAGGGAAATCGCCCCCCCCCCGCCTCCCACACACGAATGCACACTCGCGCGCACATACACACACGCACACGCACACGCACCCCACTTGGGACTTTAAGGAGGAACGGTGGTGGGTCCTGGTGGCTGCTACTCCATGTGACTCTCCCTCAACTCAGTTTACAGCACGTGCCCCCGAAGAAAAAATAAGATTTGTTCCAGGAGTTATCAAGTCCCGTTCTACGGGAAAGGCACAGAAATGCTGGCCATGGCAGCCTGGGAGGCCGGACCGGCTTGCCTTGGGCTGAACCTGGCAGGAGTGCTGAGGCCCAAAGGCCCAGGGCAGCAATCCAGGAGCAGAGCCGGGACAAAGGAGCAAGTTGTGACGGGATTCCTGGGAGCTGAGCCAAGACTCGGTCGAGAAACATGGTGTTCCTCATATAAATAGCATCAGCCACACTTCCTTGAGTCAGCAATCCTGCTGTCACATTATGATTAACTGGAAATTATTCTAGGAACTCAGACCTGCCAGAGGACGGGCAACACCCGTGAGTCATTATAACAAAATATTTGGCCTGAGAAATTTTGCAATAGTGTCTCTGCAGCTGCGGCACAGCTGACAAAGGTTCCTGTGTCCACTGGGTCGCCCTTGGGGACTGGACAGCCTCAAGTTGGGCACGTCCATTTGACTCGGAGGGCCAGGCCCTTCTGCAGCCCCTCTTCATTTCCAGTGGGGTGCGTACAGGAGGAGGCTCGGAGCCCCTGCAGCACAGGCCTGAGTTTAAGAAAAACGTGATGAAGGGCAGGTTGCTAAGGAGGGAGGGAGGGGATTAATCTCATATTTGTCAAGCTGTTTGCTTAGTTTTCTTTCCCTCCCAGCATCTAATGCTTGCTTCTACAACCATCACCATTCCTCAGTCACAAGCCCAAGTTGGGGAGCCTGACCACCCATCCCTCCATCATCATCATCATCATCATCATCCCCACTCCATGTGTTCATTAAGTCCAAAAAGTAGAAGGAAGAAGACATGCAGCCTTCCCCCCGTTGACAGCCCCCACACTCTACTTCTGCCTGGGCAGAAAGAAAGAAAACAGGTGCATCCAAAGTGCAGATCCAGACCCGCTCTGTCCATGCCGGGCAGGGGAACCGAGGCAGGGGACCCCCCCCCCCGCAGTGGGGAAGTCAGAACGCAAATGCGCAGGTGCCGAGCTTCTGTTCCGTCAGTGTAAGCATTTGGCACTCTTCTCGCTGCAGTGCTCCAGTTCAGGGTGACCACCGAATGCCCCTCGTCAGACCCCGGCCTGCCCGCTTGTCCTGCCGGCTGCCTCGTGGTGTCCTCGAAGGGGCTTTTGTTTGGGAGTTATATTTGGCAGAATGCTTTTTAGGCGCCTGATACGGCTTCTGTCCCAGCACAAGACAGACTTTGATGCAGGAGGAGTGGGTATTAGTTGAGGTCACTCCACATGCAGGTCTCCCGGGGGAAGCTCCGCAGAATTCTTGTCTCGGGTGAAAGAACAGCAGAAGCCTTGCCAGCAAGAGTTGCTGGGCCACCCACACACTCAGCAGCAAGATGGAGACCAGGTCACAGTCCATGGGTCTTCAGGAAAGAAATGTAGAAGGATGGGAAAGACAGACTTCCTGCTGCTCCAGCGAGGCTCCGAGCGAGGACGGGGGCGGGCATCAGGGCTCCATGACCTGGCCCATAAACAGGATGGCACCTAGAGAGGGAGCCGGAAGAGAGACACCCCTCAGGATGACGTACTGGCACCCTACCTGAGCCTTCCATGGCTCTGCAGCCTTCCATGGACAGACCCTGCAGAATGGGTGCTCCTTTGGGGCGGAACACAAAGGGCCCTTCCCTGCCTGAGGAAGAGTTATGGCCGGAGTAGTCCAGAACGTGCCACAGAGTGGCAAGATTGCACTAGCCCTGATGCTGCTGCACCCTCCCCCAGCCAGCACATCTGGGAGTGCAGCGGGGAGACCCTTCCCTTGTGCCAATGGGGCGGGGCTGGGCGGCCCAGAGCCATCCCCATTGCTGGGGGGCTCATGCATCTGTGGGTGCACACAATCGCACCTCAGCCCCTGCAGGACGGTGTTGCTGCATGCTGCGCTGGGCCCCCTCTTGTTCCCTGGCCAGGCCTGGCCTGGAGCTCAGACCTGGGCAGAGCTGATGGTCTCGACCCAAACAGTCCTCTGATAAGCACTAAGACCACTCCCTGTGCCCCAGGGCGAGCCCTGCCATGGAACGCGGTCCTGGGCAGGGCCTCAGGTGGGCAGCCTCGATGGGAAGAGGGGAGCAGTGGTGCCCAGATCCTGCTTGTGCCCGTGCGAAGAGTGGTGCACGCGACCGTTGGGCAGGGGTCACATGGCGGCTGGGAGTGGCCTGGAAAGTAACTGGAAGTGTGCTAGAAGCGCTGTGGGGAAGGCACGGGGCCGAGGACGGCGCCCAGGCGGTCCCAAGAAGGCCTCACCGGTCGGGTTGTGCCGCACAATGAAGAGGAAGGGCCTGTCCATCACCATCTCCAAGGGGGCCATCCGGGCGTAGACGACAGCAGCTGTGGAGGGGAGAAAGATGCGTTTTTTGGGATCCGAGGAGGCACCAAACTCAGTAGCGAGTTCAAGGGTCCAACATTTCCTGAGACCCCTCAAATGGAGCACAGACTGACCCCATGGCCATGCCAGCCCCTCCCACTCTTCACTACACTGGAAGGGAAAAATACGCCAGAAGAAAGGCCTCTTTTCCGTCTCGCATGTCGCTAAGAACTGGGGTGACCCAGTGGGAAGGAAGCCGGGCACCTGGGCCTGTGGGCGAGGTTGGGCTAGGGGGGCCCAGTCCCCCCTAACTTGTCTTTGCCCATAACATGTTTCCAAACTATTTCTGAAACATGTATATGTTTGTCTTTAAAGGAGCTGCAAACCAGATGAGCTGCCTCCTCTATACTTTTGGCATCCCCCACAAGTTTAGAGACCGGCTGTGACCTTGCCTGATCCCCAGCCTGGTGCATGCTTGGCGGGAGCACCAAGCCCAGGGGCTGGCTGTGCTTTATTCTGGGTTCACCTTTAAAAGATGAAAGGGACACGAGCCATTAATCAGCCCGCAACCATTGCCTTGGAGCACGGAAGAGGGAGAAATATCTCAACCCCCAGATATCCCTAGGCCGCAGTCTCGTGCTGCCCAGGAGCCAGCCCCACTCGACTCCAGGGCTTCCTTCCCATGTAGGGCTGCAGCCAGGAGGAGGCGGCGGGGGAGAGATCCTGCCGCACTGTAGGAAAAGACCATCGAGCATCACTGGTACGAGGCAGAGCGATGAGCTCAGCTCTCACTGGTGGCTGGTGTGCTAGGACAGTGGGGCCCTCTGCCCACCGTGCTCAGCTGCAGCTCGGCTACGCACCTGTGGCAGAGGAGGCCTCGGTCCCGCTCTCGTTGACATCGATCTTCACCTTCTGTAGTGCTTGAGCAACAAAGAGCGGCGCTTGGGCTGCAAAGAAGACAGGTGGTGAGCGGGGGCAGGAGGGCAGCCTGCAGAGGCAGAAGCGGGGCTGGGAAGACTGGCTGCCGCGGTCCCAAGCCAGAGAAACGCCTAAGTCCAGGCTGGAGGGAAGGGGCGGGAGGGCGCCAGCACCGCTGAGCCACGGCTGGCTACATGGTAGGTCAGCTGGAGCTGCTCTGTGTGGTGGACTGCCACCGTTGTGGTCTGCGTTCTCTGACTTCGTTGTAACTAACGGGTATTTAGATTTCTGGCCCTGAAACTTCGTACGCACACAAACCGTGTGGCTCTGCCTCTTGGACTGAACTGATGATTCTTGGGAAGGCAACCCAGAGCCCTGGTGTTTGGGGCACAGGGCGGGACAAGAAGCCCCGGGGGACTCACCGGAGAGGCTGCTGAAATTGGCCCTGCTTGCATCAAACATGGCCTTCATGCCGAGGTTCTCCAGAGGCCCGCGGAGGTCGGCTTCGCTCTCCAAGGAGAACCTGCGCAGACGGGGGGGAGATGCAGGGAGGAGGTTAAGGGGGAGCCAGCCATGCCCGGGCGGGTCCTCCAGTGCGCCCAGCGGAGACATGGCCAGTGGGGAGGAGGGGACGGGCGCCGTTTCCCCAGAGTCACTCACTTGGGCAGCGCGAGGAGCCGCGTCACCTGCGTCATGCTGCCCTTCCACTTGGCCACCAGCTCGGAGTCGAGGAAGGCCGTCAGTTCCGAGAGGGGGGTGCCCATCTCGAAGGGGGTGGCAATGAGCATGCTGAGTGTCTCCCCCTGGTAGGGCAGCTCGACGACATCGTACTCCATCTGATTCGGGGTGGAGAATTCACCTGGAAGGAGAGCAGCGTTGGCCTCGGGCGCAGCTACGCGCCACCTGCGGGCTCCATTTCTGAGCTGGGCGGGGCTGATCCGCCCCCAGGCTCCCCTGGGAAGGCTGAATCCCGACCCCAGACGCGTTTGCCCTGCCGCAAGGGAGACGCGGGCTGCCGGGTGCAAGGAAATGCTGCTGCCGTGGCCCTTTGGCGAGGAAACACGGGCGGACAGAAGCCCCAGCAGGCATCCGTGCCCACTCCCTGCCCCAGCCCAGCCCAGCCCCCCGCAGGGCCCGTGGCTCACCATAGTTGAACTTGGCAGTCTGCTCCATCATGGGCACCAAGGTGGTGCTGCCGTCCAGCTTGTGGAAGACCCGCTGCCGCGTGGCAGCCACTGGGAAGGGCAGGTTCCAGAGGCCCTTGAAGTGCACCGCGTTCACAAGCACCAGGCGGGTCAGCTGATCCAGGGCGCCCTCGCTCAAGAAGTCCCGGATCATGCCTGCAACACCAGTTGGGGAGCTGTAGGGTGGGAGGGGCCCAGGAGCTGGCGGGCGACTCTCCCTCGAGCAGCCTCCCGGGCAGAGGCCGTGGCCCCAGGAGGTCCCAGGCAGTGCTCAGCAGCATTTCCAGATGGAACCGAAAAGGAACCCGCTGGACACTCCGGAGAGCGTGCCGTGCCTGCCAGTCAGCGGCCACAACCCTGGAGGCGGCCTGGCGCCGTTTAAGGCCGCCTCCCCTGTTCCGGGGTGCTCAGCCGATGCTCTTCCCCGGCTAGGCGGCTGCAGTGTGGGCTCCTGCACAGGTAGGCAGGTGGCCCACGCCCCCCTTCCCCAGGGACCGTTCCAGCAAGGCCTGCTGCTTTCCCACCTCAGGGCAGCTAGTCCAAGGGTGCCCAGGACGTGGGTCCCCCAGTGCTTTGCACCGATTCCCAGCACTCCTGGCCGCTGGCCATCCTGGACACACCTGGAGTCCCCCTCCTGCCCAGCTTTGAAGTGGGCCATGCAGACCCCTGGCTGCTTCCCTCCAGTTCCCCCCCCCCCCACCTCTGACCCGACAGGCAGCCTCAGCCTGCCCACAATTCAGGGATCCCGGGGGCCCCTCCTCCAGCGGTAAGTTCTGGCTGTGCAAGACCCAGCCGCTTCTCACCCTTGGTGTGCTGCTCTGTCCAGGCGTTGATGATGTGGCGGGCCTGCCGGCTGTCTGTGAAGTCCACCTGCTTGACCATCTGATGGAAAGTCCGGTGGAACCGTGGCATGAACCCAGGCACCAGTGGGAGGTCCCGCTGGACAAACAAGGCGTCTGCGGTGTCCACCACGTCCTTGTTCTGGGGGTCTGTCAGCACCTTCTGCAGCCACCGCGTGGCTCGTGGGATGCCCCGTTCTGCAGGGGAGAGGCAGGCGGGGGGCCATCAGCGGGGGCTTCCCTTGAGCCCGGGAACGGCAGCAGCAGGGTGCCCTTGAGACAGCCGAGTGGGGCGCGATAGACGAGCGCAAATTCCTAATCTCGGAATCTATAAACTCGTGAGTTCTGCTCTGCCGTGGTCTGGCCAGAAGAGGGATTTTGGTGGACAAGCTTGAGGAAACCGAGCACCGTGTGTGGGCTGCTGCAGAAAAGGCAGATTCCACTTTGGGCATGTTAGAAAAGGAACCCGACTCTCCATTGCCAAGGTCTCACTTCCGGTGGGGAATGGACGGGAGAGCCAGTCCGAGGTCAGGGCTGCCTGACTCTTCTGATGCGGACCGAAGACTGGGAGACGGGGGGATGGGGCTCGAGGGGGTAGAGGGGGGGCTGCCTCCAGGGCAACGCCCCCAGGTTCTCAGGAAGACCCCGGGAACGGACTGGGTTTGGAAGAGAAGGGAGGGGATAAAGGAGAGGAGGAAGACGAGGCCAGGCCCTGCCCCCTGACGCAGCACTAGGATGGAGAGCCACCAGTTCGAGGGCCTGCGACTCGCCCTTTCCTGCAGGGACGGAGCCACAGGCTCTGAAAAGGTGCTTCGTGCTCTTTCAGTCGGTGTAGCATGTTAGCTGTGAACTGGCAATAAAGAGCTATTTCGCAGAGGCTCTGTTGTTTTGGAAGTTTGGAAAGAGTACAAGAAACCTAGCTCCCCACGCAGTCCTTGCGCAACCCTGCGGGGCCGCCACATTCGGAGCACGGGGCTGGGCCTGCCGAAAGACGCAGGGCTGCCATAGGGCGACCCAGGTGGATCCAGGAGGAAAGGATGCAATGCCTGGGAGAGCTTGCTTCGGGGAAAGCAAACAGTGGGGAACGTGCAGAGGTGTGCCAATCACGCGTCATGTGAGGGCAGCGGAGCGGGAAAGTTCTGGAAGGGGAGGCCGCGCACTGAAGCGGCGTGGTGGGAATGCAGGGCAGAGCGAAGAGGCTTTCCCGGGGGAATGTCTGCCGACAGCCGCTGCCCCGATGCCTGGGTGGCTGAGTACTGCAGGCCTCGGTGGGAGAGCCCGTGGGCTTCGCAGGGGCACCTGGCTGCCCCAGGTGGGCAGAGGGCTGGGCCAAAGAGGCCCATGGTCCTGGCTCTGGTCCAGCTTTGGAGCCCCGGCGCATCGCCCTGCGTGTGACACCCGCCCCGTGGGCCCCAGTGGCTCACCGTTCACGCCGTACGCCATGGCATCCTTGATCTGCCTCTGCGTCTCTCCCGCAGCTGCCATCTGCAGCATGGCCAAGACGGAGGCGGCGCCGTAGGGCGAGAAGGCCACGTTCCGGTCCTTGGAGACCTTCACCACTTCCCGGAACACCCTCACGCCGAAGTCCGTGGAAAGCCTGGCCACGCGAGTCACGGCAGGGCCAGGCGTGGCGGGTTTGGCCTGAGAAAGGGCCACGCAGGCCAGGGCCACGTAGGGCAGCCACTGCAGCATCCTGGGAGGTCGGGAAAAGAAGAGAGTTCAACCCGGGCCCCACCTTTGGCCCGGGAGAGCCCTGGCCCCAGAGCCGTGCCTGGTCTCAGAGGCAGGGTGCTGGGGAACGGGCAGTGGGCGCTGCTGCGTTCCTGCCCCACTTCCTATGGGGGCAGCCCCTGCCTAGCCAACACTGGATGCAACAGGACACTGGACGAGGGGGACCCCTCTGAGGCTCCGAAGAAAGAGGGGCCTCCCGAGGGAGAGCCTGGACTGGGGAGGCCACCCGCACCCCGCAGCAGCCAGTTGGCACTTCTGCCGGATGCCCTCGACCCATCTTCGCCAGGGTTGCCTTCCGAGGCCCCGAAAGCCGGCTGCTGCACACGTGTGTGTGTGTGTGTGTGTGTGTGTGAGAGTGTGAGATAACTGTTGCCTCGCCTGCCTCCCTCCGAGCAGGTGAGATGCCCTCCCTCCTCCTGGGTGTCCCCCAGGAAGCCTAAAGGCAGCCGCACAGAAAGGAAACAAACCCCCAAAGTCCGAGAGGAAGGGAAGAGGGCCGCGTGCCGCCGGCCTGAGCACGCATCCCCGCGTCCCGACGTGTGGCACGTTAGCGGGACGGCCCGCGAGGGGAGCCCTTACCTGGTTGGCGGTCGTGGGCTCGTCTGGAGAGGCTGCGCTCGGCTCGGGTTCCCGCTCCGCTTCTGCTTCTGCTTCTGCCTCTGCCCGCCCGCCGAGCGCTCCTTTTATGCGCCGCCCTCGCCGGCGGCCAGGAAGCCGCGATGAAGTCACCGGCCGGGCGGCCGGATGCGGCCCACACGAGCGGCAGCCCCCGCCCCCCCGGCCCCGCGGCCGCCCCGTGCGCGGGGGGGGGCGGGTCGGTTGCCCCGCGCTGGCCCGGGCCGGGCGGGCGGAGCCGGCGAGCCTCCCGCTGGCTCGGGAGCGCCTCGGGCTTGACGCGCCCCGGGACGCGCAGCAGCAGCAGCAGCAGCAGCAGGCGAAGCAGCCGCCCCTCTGAACCGAGACGGGTGGGCTGCGGGCAGCACGGATGGGACCCCTGGAGCCCCCAGCCTCACAAATCAGCCTCGCAGCCAAACACGTCCGGCCGGACGAGACACGCTCCGGGCAGCACGGACCATCCACAGAGCAGCAGGCGATGGGGGCATGACGGCGCCCCACAATGGGACCGATGTGGCGGCCGCCAGTCCGGGGTCTTTGGGGTCGGGCAGGTGCACAGAAGGCGAGGAGGCTGCCATCCACCCTGCCTGCCAGGGCCTGAGGCCGTGTGCCCGAACCCTAACCCTGTGGCCCTTGGCTGGGGGGCCTTGCTCTCAGGGCCTGCCAGGGGGTGGGACGCCGTCCACAGGGCTCTGCACTCCTGAGCAGCTGTGCCCTGCTGCCAGCACGTGCCCAGGGCACCAGATGGGGGGGGCGCTTGATGCAGGCGCCCCGGGCTCCTGCTCGCAGCCCCCTGCAGCATGTGGCAGGGGTCAGCCTGCCCCCGAGCTACTGGCCGCTGCCCCCCCCCCCCAGGGACCCAGGCTCCTGGAATTGCAAGGGGCCAGAAGGCCCTCAGGCCCACCCCCGGCTGCTGCAGGGCACCAGGGCACACCATCCCTCTCAGAGGGCGGTCCAGTTTCTTTCCGAATGTCCCCAGTGTGGGAGAGCCCCCACCTCTCCGGGCAGCTGGTCCCGCGGTGGCATTGCCTGGGCAGACCTTGGACCTGCCTGTGCAGGGAGAAGCCGCTTGGCGGAGCCTTCCCACTCCAGGCTGCTCCCGTCGACGTCTGGCCTAAGAGGCCCCCACCCCACCCATGTCGCCGCTCCCACCTGGCGCGCTGGCTGGCGCGCCCTCGCCCTGCTGCTTGCGAGGCTCACGCCTGGCCTCACGTGGCCTTCCCTGAGCCACAGGGGCAGCCTGGTAGTCGTGGCTTGTGAGGGGCACCCCGGGGTGAACAAGCTCTCAGGGAGCCAAGGTTCCATTTAGATGCCAGGAAGCATTTCCTGACAGTTCCCGAGGGTGTGGAATGGGCTTCCACCAGAGGTCTTTGAGGCCCCATTGGTGCGGGTGTTCAAGGATAGGCTGGACAGGCGCATGGTGGGCATGTCGTGAGCGGAGCCGGCTGGTGCCGGAGGTCAGACTAGATGAGGGAGACCCCTTCTGTCTCGTCCTGTTTCTATGTTTCTAAGCTCAGGGCTGTGGCTGCGGGGGCGGGGCCACAAGGGCCGCCCATCTCTTAATCCGGATTCCAGAATGTGCTGCGGGTTGCCAAGAACCCGCCACACGGGCAGATGGGCCGCCTCTTCCCCTCCTCGCACGCCGCAGGCCTTGACTCAGTGCTTCTGCGCCTCTGTTGCTCGCAACGGCCCTCATGACAGTGCTGCCCACGGCAGGGCTGCTGCTGAGGCGGATTTTCCAGTGCCGCGGGGGACGCCATGAACCTGGTCCCTTCCATGACACCACAAAATGCTCCGAAGCCGCGGGACACTCCCGGCTGTTGGCCAAGGCCTCTCTGGATGGGGCAATCCACAGGAAGGTCAGAGAGTGGGGCAGGAAATGTGGGGAGGAAACCCGCTGGAAAGCCCCCGCCCGTGACTGGCGATGGCCCTCCGGGGCCGCTGCGTGTGTCTGCCAGAGGCAGGAGGCCGTGCATTGCACGAGCGCTGCCCCCACCAGTCTGGGGTTGTGGTGGGCCCTCCGCACGGCACCTGCAGCCCCCGCCGGCCCTGGGGCCAGGGGACACCCTGCTGGTCCAGGGCTCGGCTTGGAGAAAGGTCACTGTGGCTTCCATGCAAAGCCCTGCCAGAAGCTGCACCCGAGTGCCATTCAGCGCTGTCAGCAGCATTCAAAGGTGCTCCATGCCGTCACACACTGACTGCCAGGGCTGATCCGTGCCCTGAACCTTCCGCTTTTGACTTTTGGGGCAGAGAGACAATGCGGAGTGCGCCATGTGCACTTCCGCAGTCGCAGCATGCACCAGCCGGTGATGGATCGAGAGGATTCCCCATCTGTGAGCCAGAGGAAAGGCACCCAGGCCAGGGCTCCCCCCCCCCCCCGCAGAAGCATGAATGAAACGCTGACCCCGCCAGGCGGCTATTTCTGTCCGAGCCGCTGGCCACGCCTCGCCGGCCCAAAATAGCCCATCCCACCCACGCTGGCCCTGTGCTGCTCCCAGGAGCAGGGCTCTGCATCTGGTTCCCAGGGATGGCCGGCCAGAGCACCCCTGCCCGCCCCCCCACCTCGTGGCTTGCGCATGAGTGTCTGCCCTGACTCATGCGCCCCCGGACCCGTGCGGAGCAACAAGAAACATCTGCCTGGAGAGGCTGCCTGGCCGCGTGAGTGGCCCGCAAGCAGGACATTCCAGGCCGGCTGCTCAGGGCTGCAGGCAGCCAAGAGCTCCCGGGCCCTGCCACGGGTCCCAGAGCGGAGGAATGGGGGGCGGGGGGCTTCGGGGGCAGGGAGGCTGCAGCCAGGGCTTTCCGTAAGTCTGGCTCCTTGTTTAGTCACTGAGTGAGGGGGCGGGGACCTGGCCCGGCCTGGGCCACAGGTCGCTGAGGCAGCCAGGGCCGCAAGGGCCAGCGACAGCTGCCGAGCCGAGTCCCGGCCTGGGAGTCCCAGCCACCCCCGACTCCCCCACCTTGCTGAGGAATCGCCCCTCTGACCCCTCCTTGATACGCAAACTGTCCACCCTGCATTTCCGTTTCTGCATGTCTTCCCAGAAGTAAGGCGCATAGAGTCCAGCGGGACTGCCAGGTTAAAGGGGGGGGGCCCTCACCTCCGCTTGGCTTTGTGGCTTCTCTGGGGAGAGACTTCCTCGCAGTCCCTGCTGCCCTCACACCAGCTCACCCCTTTGCTCGGAGCCCTTCCAGATCCCCTTCTCCATCCTTGAGGCCAGGAACTCCCTCATTTCCTCTGACCATGTGCAGATTGGAAGGGCAGCCTGCGAGTGGGGGTGGGGCTGTTCCCCAGCCTGGCCACGGAAGGCCAGGAGCAGGCCGTGCCGGTGCCCTGCCCTCCGGGGGGGCTCCCCATCCCAAGGCGCCCCAAGCAGACATGCAGCGAGCGGGAAGACGCATGGCTGCTTCCTGTGCCTCGGGCGGCCACACCGAGGGCAAGAGGGTGCCGCTGCCGGCCAGGGACAAGCAGAGCCCCACTGGCGCCAGCCACGGATCCGGTGGCCTTGCGCACACTCCCGTCAGGAGGCGCGTGGAGCCAGGAGGGGTGCATGGGAAGTGCTTGGCCAGAGGCTGCCCTTGACCCCACAACTCCGGCATGATTTCATGGAACAGCAGCGATGGCCAGAAGGCCCTGGGGTGTGTCCACACCCCACTGTTGCAGGACACCAGTTCACACCATCCCACTCAGAGGGCTGCCCAGGTTCTTTCTGAATGTCTCCAGTGTGGGGAAGCCCCCACCTCTCCAGGCAGCTGGTTCCTCGGTCATGTTGAAACATAGAAACAGAGAAACAGCGAGTCAGAAGGGGACTCCCGGGCCATCTAGTCTGACCTCCGGCACCAGCCGGCTCCGCTCACGACATGCCCACCATGTGCATGCCCAGCCTATCCTTGAACACCCGCACCGATGGGGCCTCAGCCACCTCCCGTGGGAGCCCATTCCACACCCTCAGGGTCCTAACTGGCAGGACGTGCGTCATGGCATCCAAATGGAACTGGGTTCCCTGAGCTTGGCTCCGTTGGAGCACGTCCTGCCCTCCTCTGCAGGGGAGAACAGGTCTCCACCCACCTCCATGTTGCTCTGTGAGGAAGCTTTTCCTGATGTCCAGCCTGAATCTGGGTTGCCGCAGCTTGAATTGATTATTCCGTGTCCTGCACTCTGGCATCAGCGAGAAGAGACCTTGACCTTCCTCTTGTGGCAGCCTTTGAGGTCCTTATAGAGGGATTCATGTCCCCCCTCAGTCTCCCCTTCTCAAGGCTGAACATGCCCAGTTCTCTGTCTCTCCTCACAGGGCAGTGTTTCCAATCCCTGGATCCTTTCTGTCGCCCTCCTCTGGACCCTTTTTAATCTTTCTGCATCTTTCTGAAATCTTGGTGCTCAGAACTGGACACGGGACTCCAGGTGGGGTCTGACTAGTGAGGAGCATGGGGGAATTACTACTTCTCGTGATTTGGAAGTAATGCTGCTATTAATGCATCCCAAAATGGCATTTGCCCTTTTGGTGGCCGCATCGCATTGTTGGCGCACGTTTGACCTGTTCCTCCGAGGTCTTTCTCAGCTGTGGAGCCACGTAGTCCCCATCTTGAGTCTCTGCACTGGGTTTCCTGTTCCTCGGTGGACTTGGCACTTCTCCTCCCTGAATCTCTTCCTCTTGCTTTCGATGCTGCTGATGAGCAAATATTTGCCAACAGCCCTTGAGAGCCACTGGCTCTCATTCAGTGGCTGTAAATAATGCTGATGAGCAAATATTTGCCAACTGCATGTGTCAGCCAGGATCAAGGCAAAACAGAGGGCACACACCTCGAGAGCAGTGGGGGGGGTGCTGAGCCCCCATAGCCCTGCCAGCCCCACTGCAGAGCCAGCCTGGCCATGCACCTCCGGCTTTTCCGTTCCTCCAGGGAAGTGGCTGCTGCAACCACAAACTTTTGCCCTGGAGCCTTGCTTGGGCAGGACTACTTGGTGTTCATGGGGAAACATTCTGCACATGCTCAGGAGACTGCATTCCGATGCCGTGTCCTCCAGGACTGAGCACCCTGGAATTGGGGTTCCAGCTCCCCCGAGCCCCAGCCTCCCTGGGAAAACCCTCGTGTGCTCCAGGGAGCTCAGGCACCCCCCCACCCCCGCCCCCCATCCCAGACAAGCCGTCCTTGACTCATGGACGCTGCCTCACGGGCCACACCAGCCAGCCTCGGCCTGCTATCTCTTGCTCCCAGGCGGGCTCGAGTCAGCACCGTGTCATCGCCTCCGAGAACGCCACCCCAGGGGCAGGCCCGGCTGGGGCTGCAGGGCGCTGGAGGGGAGCCTGCCTGCTTATTCATCCGGTTATTAGTGTGAGCCTCGATAAGCCCTCCTCCACTGCCCGGCTGGCTCTCTGGTGGCTGCTGGGCCCCCGAGAGGGAGATGCTGGGCCCCAACAGCTGCACCTCTGCGGCACGGAGGCAGCTCCCTGCTCTGCGGCTTGTCCGGCTGCCGCCTGCTCTGGCGGGTGGACCTTGCGATCGCTCCTTCAGCTGCTCACCGCGGACACGATCCCCTGGCTAGAAGCGTGGGGGTGCGCTGGACCTCCAGCCAGGGGCAGGACAAGGCGCCTGCTCTGCATGCCGGAGCTCCGAGGCCCAGGGTCCAGTTAGAGGAGCAGCCGAGACGAAACTCGGCAACAGCAGGGGTTGGACCCGATGGCCTTCATGGCCCCTTCCGGGCCTACTATTCCATGATTCTATGATTCAGCCTGAGCGATACGCAGACGGCCCCACATGGCAGTCAGGTAATGTTTGACGTCTTGGCACATTTCCAGGCCCCCTCTGAGGGCAGGCGGCCTCCATGGTGGCCTTCAGCAGCGCCACGCACGCAGTGCGACTCCCGAGGCACGTAAGCCAAGCAAAACGTTCCACAAGACAAGAGGCACCAGCAAGTCCAAGCCTGCAGCTGGCCAAGTCCCAGGACAGCTGCTGCAGAAGAGGTCCCACCCCTGCTAGGTGGCCCTGGACAATGGTGGGCACTGCCGCCCCTCCAGGGCCAAGAACCCCCCCTTCCAATGCATGGCCCACCGAGCTGAGCCACCAGGAGTGCGGCCAGGCCGGGAACTTGGCCGTCTTCCTGTTTTCCCACTGTCTTCCTCCTGATCTTGAGCTGGTCTGTTTCCTCCAGGTGCTTCCTGATGGGCTTCTCAGCAGAGCCCGGGGACCAAAAGCCTGGAAGTTCCCGGGGTTCCCCCAGCACTGAGTGGCTCTTGCCAGGGGAAGCGGCTGCTTGGTGAGGGGCTCAGGACAGGCAGAGAGAGATGGGAGGGGGGAGGGCCGAGTTCAGTCCCCAACTTCTCCAGGCAGGCTTCAGGAAAATTCTGCCCGGGAGCTGGGGGAGAGCCACGGCAGCTGGCCATGGCCAGTGAGGCTGGGCCAGGTGGACCAAGGCCACTCCGACTCTGCGGATGGCCACTCTGGCCTTCTGAGTGCCGCATCCATCGTGACAAGCCAGGTTGCAGGGCCAGCGGGCCTGACGCTGAAGCGCTGGAGAGAGACGCGGGCCTGCATGGGCAGTGCGGCTGGCCCAGGCGGGCAGAAGGCGTGTGGGGTGGGGGAGCGGGAGCACGTGCTCGGCTTGCAGAAGGGCCTTCCCTGCTTCACCCGCGGGAGACTCGAAGGGCCCGAGCGGCTCTGCAGCTGGGAAAGCGCTCTGGCCGCCAGCAGGGCCGTGGCTGCCAGCCCGAGTGGACATGATGGAGCTAGAAGGAGCTGCACGTGCCCCATGCCGGAGGGGGCGCTTGGGAGCTGGAAGCTGCCAGCCGGGGCGCCCGTCCACCCCTTTGAGAAGGGCCGCAGGGGCGGGCGGGGGGCGGGCGGGGCTGTCCTCCCACCACGCGGCGCACCTTGTGCTCCCAGCTGTGACTCAGGCCGCCCCCGCCGCCGACTCATCCCGCAGCCCCGGGCACCGGCAGGCTCAGAGACAGCGCTGCTCACCTGGTCCCCACCTGCTCGGCCGGGGCGCGGGAGGCCCGGGCCGGCCGACTTCCTGGCAGGCACGAGGCCAAGCCCCCCGGACCCCGGTGGGCGCGGGCGGGCCGGCGGGACAGCGACCGAGCCGCGATGGGAGGGCAAGGCGGCGCTGGCCCGGCCCGCTTCCCCCACGCCGCCCGAGATGCGCGAGGGCCGCTCTCGGGCGAGTGCAGGGACCCCCCCTCCGCACACAGGCGCCACTGGCCGCCCGCACCAACCCCCCCCCCCGTGCACCGCCGCCACCGGAGGCGGCCGCAGCGCCCGTGATGCTGCAGGGGCGCCGGTGGGAGCCGTTGGCGCCTCTGGGAAACCTTCCCGGGCGAGACGCGCCCTCGCAGGCGGGAGCACGCGCAGCGCAACGTGACCGGGCGGGCGGGGGGCGGCGGCGGGGCCGGGCCGGGCGGGGAGGCGGGCGAGGGGCGGGGAGCGCGGGCCCGCGCTGTGCGGAGCGTCCCGCGGCGGCGGCGAGCGGCTCCGGCCAGGGGCCTGCCTCGCACGGCGCGATCCGCTCGGGGCTCCCTCGGCGGCCGCGGCAGCCCCGGGGGCGCGGGGGAGACCCCGGAAAGGCCTCGTCCGAGGCCGCCAACCGATGCCGGCGGCAGACTCACACGCCAAGCATGCGGCTACTCGCCGTGCAGGAATCCGCGGTTACGCAACGGGCTTTGTAACTCGCGGTTAGCGGGCTGCACTGTCAGTTTCAGGGAAAGTGGGGCGGGAGGGGGAGCCGCCCGGCCGGCGGAGGCTCGACAGGCGGCCGCATCCAGCTGGTCCAGATCAACTGCCCCGAGAGCCTCGGCTACTGAGCGGAGTAAGAGCGAAATGAAGCGAGTCGATGAACGGAGGGCAATGATGTTCCAGGAGCTGCAGCTTCATCTTCTAAAACACGGGAACCAAAGGGGGGTTGCCCCCCCCCCGCCCCGCTGCCGAACTTGCCTTCTGCGGAAAAGCCGACCTGGCACGGCTGCTGACAGCGAGCATCTGCGACTGCCATGGGCCGGTCCCGTTCTCCATAAAATGGCTTCGAAAGTAGGAGAGCCCCTGTGGGACCTGCCACCTCACGCTGCCCGGATGCCAACACCAGCCCGCTTGCTGCGCCCCGCATCCTCTGCCTCTCTGGGGGGCAGGATGGACCAGAGGGCCTGAAGGCCTGGCCCCACTGACAACACTGGCGGCCTTAAGTGAGTTCAAGTGTTGCCCCTTTCACCGTTCCATTTCCACTGCCCGCATGCAGAGCGCCCTGCCGGACTCTTTGGAATAAGGGACTGAATTGGGGAAGTGATCTACATGAGCACCAGGCCTGGCACCCCTGGGGCTCAGGTGTGGGCCCATCTTCCGCCGCCAGTGGCCCCACAGCACGGTCCTGCAGGGCCTCAGGCCAGACTCCCCCGTCGCTGGAGTGTGCCTCTATCCCGTCCGGGTGGAGGTACGCGAAGGGGCCTTTCAGACGCCTGTGGGAGCACCAGGAAGCACGAGGATGGGCCAATCCAGTAAGCGCTGTTTCCTTGGCCTTCCAACAGGCCTTCCACAAAGCTCCTCGCACAGGGCTGCCGAGTGCCCGAGCCCAGATGAACCGGTGGGCTCATGCAGCCGGTGAACCGCATGAGCCAGGATCCGGGCACCTGAACCCAAAGGCCTAACCAACGTCCAGCGCAAATTCCAAGCCGATAGTAGGAAAGCACAAGGCGGGAGTCGAGAGCCAGAAAGTCCACGCAAGGAGGGGGTCCCTCTGGAGCAGGAGCACGCGGGGTGTGGGGTGCGGGCTCCCAGGCATGGATGTGAAAAGCGGCAGGAAGCCCCACAGGTCAGGAAACCATCATGGCTGAGCAGCTTCTGTGGGGAAGCGCCACTCGTGGCGTGGCTCTTCCCTGGGGGCTCCCAGGCGGTGCTCGTGAGGTCCCCGATAGCCACAGCAGGCTGCGGGTCCAATCCTGCAACGATCAGGGCCGTTATTCCGCCTTTGGCCAGAAGATGGAGCCCTGGAGCTGCCTCCAATCCGAGCAATGGGGCAGTCGTGCAGAGAAGGGCAGGAGTCCCCTTGCGGATCGGCAACTGGTTAGCAAAACAAAGCCGAGTGGGAACGGAGGTGCTTCCTCCCAGTGAGGGACGCGGGACCCACGGGGGCATCGGGCCGAGTGCTTCACAGCCCGTTGGTGCATTTGCTGAAACTCCTTGGGGTGGTTAAAACCTCAAAAGGACTGTGAGGCGCCCCAGAAGGATCTCTCCGAACCGGGGAAATGGGTGTGCTCCCACCCTGCCCAGACAGGCACGAGGTCACATGACCCCTCCTCCTTCCCTCCCAGCAGGACCAGAGAGGCAGGTTCCCCCCTCATCCCTTAAGGCAGCCAAGGGAGCAAGAAACCCTGCACGGATGCACCGGCCTCTTCATGCCGGCCCCGCGGGACTTCCCTCGTGCCTCCTTGCTTTCCCCGGCCCTGACAGTTGGTTCCGTAAACAGGATGAGGGACCCTTGACTGGTTGCCTTATCTTAGGCAGCATCTCCGTGGGCCAGGCTGGGCAAGGTGGGCCGGCCAGTCAGGCTCCGACACTCTCGGGGCTGCCCAAACATCCCGCTTGGCCGAACAGGGCTCCCTGCCGTGCCAGAGAGCCGCTCGCAGGAGCGTGGCCCCTTGCTCCAGGAGGGCAGAAGCAGAGCAGTGGAGCACTGGTGTGGGCAAGGGAGCAGCCGCTGCCCCAGAGGCCCTGTGGGGGGGCAGGTCCCAGTGTCCCCTCAGAGGCAGCGTGGAGGCTGCAGGGAGCAGGAGACGCGAGGGCCGATGGCGAACGGGCTGGACATTCGGGGCAGGTGCGTCTCCCTGGATGGGAGGCAGAAGGCGAAGGGCGGCGTCATGCAAATCGCCCAGTGGGTGCTGAGGGCTCAAGCGCCGGCTGAGGCTCTCCGTGGCAGCAGGTCTTCCTGGGAGCCACGACTCCCCGGGAGAACGTCACGCGCCACACACACCTGGAGCAGGCAGTACCCCCCCACCGGTGGGCCACAGGGACCCTGACCCTGAGTGAGCTCCTGCTGGGCAGAAGCCACAAATGCCACCTCAATGCGAAGGAGAGCTGACGGTCAGTCCTGCGCGTCCGCCAGACCCTCGGCCACAGCGGGGCGGCAGCGAGAGCTGCAGAAGGGCCGCCGGCTGTGCTCGCAGCCCAGGCTCGGCCCCAGTCCCACGGATGCTGGCCGAGCTCGTCCACGTCCGTGGGCCTGACGGGGCTGAGCTGGGTGGCGCCAGGATGGGACCAGGCGCTGGAGGCCTTGGAGGCACTGGCCCGTGTCACCAGGGCAAGGGGCTCCATCGTGGCTTGTGTGGGGGTCGCTGTCGCCACGGCCACCTGACTGGGTAGCCCAGGGGGCCGTGCTGGGGGAGAGGCAGCGCTCTGTGGAAGAGTGTTTTTCCCGAGGCCCCAGAAGCCAAGCTGACACCTCGGGCGGAGGGCCGACGTCCCCGACCACCGAGGCGGCTTTCCCAAAATGCCGCCGTGCCGTTGCAGGGCTGGCCGGCCGGGCACAGCGGAGGGGCCTCGAGGCAGACAAGGAAGCGGAAGTGGTGCTTCCGTTTCCATCGCCTCAGAACAGTCGCGCTGGAAGGGCCAGCAGGCCACCGGCTCCAAGCCTTGCTGGTGTGGGACACATTCTGTTAGCCACCGGGAAATGTTTCGGGGCACACGGGGCTACGCCTGAATCAGTGAAGCCTGGGCAGGGGGGCCTGTGGGCAGCTGGATGGCTGCTGTGCAGAGAGGAGGCTGGGCTGTGGCCTGGGGCCCGATCCAGCTGCTGGGCTCTCCCGACATGCTTGCACTTCCTCACTGGGAGGCCCCCCTGGCTGCCCTTTCACCGCACGCTCTGCCAGAGCGTCCTTGCCGGGAGGACTGGCGGGGCCCTGCCCACGGGACCCTCTTGGCAGCCTGGCAGCAGGACGGCAGCGGCACAGCCCCTGCAGCAGGAGAGGCAGGGCACACCAGGGGCAGGTGCCTGCTCAGGGCCCCAGCCTCCCCACAGGGGCTTACGGAAGAGGCCCAGAGGGAGTGGGTCGGCACCCCGCAGGGCCCCTCTGCCCGTGTGGCACGTCCTGCTGGCAGTGAGCGCAGCAGTGGCCCCTCAGCCCCCCAGCGTGTGAGCCGGGGGCCCCCTGCCTGCAGCGTGGATCAGGGCCACCCCGCCAAGCCAGGCCTCTGCCAATGGCACTTCCGCCCCGTGTGCACCAAGCCCTCAGCCCCGCCTGGCCACACGCCAGCAAAGCGCCCCGTTGCCCAATCTCGGAACGGCAGGAACATTTTGTGTGACGAGTGTCGACTTCAGCACTTCTGCAATCCTGGAAGAGGCACGCGAGGCGAACACAGGCTGCTGCGGCTGCTGCCGCTGCCGGGAATTCTTGCTCACCGGGAAGGGGAGGAGGAGAGACCCACGGCAGAGAGTGGAGAAGGGCACGGGAAGAAGGGCGCAACGGTCTCGAACTTTCCCAGAAGGCATGCAAGGGAAGCCACCCCCTCGCAGGGCTCCTCTGGCACGGAGGAGCACAGCAGGCCCAGGGGTCTGGGGTGGAAAAGGCTCTTTGAAAAGACCGAGGGGCCATCCCCGATTTTCACAGGCTCCTCTTTAGCATTGCATAGAATCATAGAATAGTAGAGTTGGAAGGGGCCAGTAAGGCCATCAGGTCCACCCCCCGCTGTTGCAGGACACCAGTTCACACCATCCCACTCAGAGGGCTGCCCAGTTGCTTTCTGAATGTCTCCAGTGTGGGGGAGCCCCCCCTCTCCAGGCAGCTGGTCCCACTGCCCCTTTGCTCTGACGGTGAGGAAGCTTTTCCTGATGTCCGGCCTGAATCTGGATTGTTGCAGCCTGAATTTATTATCCTGTGTCCTGCACTCTGGATCAGCAAGGAGAGATCTTGGCCTTCCTCTGTGACAGCCTTTGAGGTACATATAGAGGGATTGGTGGGCATGAGACATGCACTTGGTGGGCATGTCGTGAGCGGAGCCGGCTGGTGCCAGAGGTCAGACTAGATGGCCCGGGAGGCCCCTTCTGACTCGCTCTGTTTCTATGTTCCTATGATTCTGGTCCCCCCTCAGTCTTCCCTTCTCAAGGCTGAACATGCCCAGTTCCCTCAGTCTCTCCTCACAGGGCAGCGTTTCCAAACCCTGGATCATTTCTGTCACCCTCCGCTGGACCCTTTATAATCTTTCTGCATCCTTTTGAAGTCTTGGTGCCCAGAACTGGACACAGGACTCCCGGTGGGCTTTGACTAGTGAGGAGCATGGGGGAACTACTGCTTCTCGTGATTTGGAAGCAATGCTTCTGTTAATGCATCCCAGAATAGCATTTGCCCTTTTGGCGGCCGCATCGCATTGTCATCTCATGTTTAGCTTATTCTCCACAATTACTCCGAGATCTTTTTCTTGTTCAGTTCTGTTGAGCCACGTTTTCCCCATCTTTTATCGATGCCTTTGGTTTCTTTTTCCTGCGTGGAGGACTTGGCACTGGTCCCTGTTGAATCTCATTCTATTGCTTTTAGCTCAGTGTTCAAGTTTATCAAGATCGCCCTGGAAGATGTCACGCAAGCGTTCAGGAGAAAATTGATAGCACAGCAAAAGACATGCTGCTTTTTTCCTGATGAACATATAGTAAAGATCAGTTACTTAGTGCTCTGTCAGAAAGACACAAGAGGAATGACGGTATAAAATAAACCGCTGTCTGTAAGGTCAGAGTTGTAAAGATAAGCCTGGAAGCGGAAGTTTTAAGTGCTGATGTGGATCCAGGTGATAAAGCACAAAAGTAACCAACACTTCCTGCTGATTATGATTCCCCTTTGCTGGCAAGCGAGTCTTGCTTTTATTGAGGAATATTTTCTGCTGTCGCATCATCTGCCGCTAATCATTACATTGGGTGTGTTGGAAGACTGAGAGGAGCTCATCCCAACTGGGTGAGCAGGTCACTCAAGATGGCTTGCGTGTACCTGCAAGAAAGAGGGCTTCTAACCGAACGGCTCTGCTGGTGTCGCCTGTCTCGGGGCCGGAGGGGGCTGTTTTTATGCTCAATGCTGATGCAAAAGTAGGAAGCGAAGCAGACTCAAATGTTGCAGGGAAATTTGTCCGGGGTAAGAAATGAAGCAGGCGATTGACTGACTGACAGCATTTTGGGAAACCGAACGCCTGTCCGTTGCAGGCACATAATTCAGGCACCCGCTCAGACAGTTGGTGTACGTGGCCTTCTCCAGATGGCCACGCAGAGAACGGATCGGCTATGTAACTGGAAGCAGAAGGTGGAGAAGCCGCATCCTCGCTGCCAAAACGGACCTGGAGCAGGCTGCCGTCGTGACCGTTTCAACATACAGAGGCAAGCGGCGCCAGTAGAAACATGGGGCTGAAATATCGCTCAAGTTACTCCCCGAAATAACTGATTTGCATTGCTCAGTTTAATTGATGTTGAGCTGGAAGAATGGTGGACTGAAACCCACAGACGCTGTTAAAGAAGCAGCCAAAAGACCGTTCCTGCAGCAACACGAAAGAAAAACCCCAGATGGGTGACGGAAGAGACACGGTTGCCAAGGCCAGGCGAGAAGCAGAAGCAAAAGGCGACAGAAATAGGGACAGAATCCTGAATTCTGTCACTATCACACAGAGACAAAAAGAAACAGAGAAACAGAGGAGGAAAAACAGGAGCCGGCTTCCCAAAGATCCAAGAAATCAAAGGGAGACTCAAACCTAGATTGGGAACGCTAAATGACAAGCAAGGGAACGCACTACCTGACAGGATAAAACAAAGAAAAGGTAGGGAGAATACACTGAAGAACTGTGCAGAAGAGATGGAAGGATGACAGGCTCCTTCAAAGAGGAACCCAGTGAGGAAGAGGCTGCACTATTCGGAAGTGAAGTAAGAGCTGCTCTGAAAAGACTTGCAACAAAGCAACCCGAGTAGCTGCGGTTCCACCCGAACGGCTGCAAGCGACAGAAAATGAATCAGTCCAAACCCTAAAGAACATGTGCCAACAAGCAGGGAAAAGAAAACAAGGCCCCACGGACTGGAAGTGTTCGCTGCACACGCTGCTCCCCCAGAAAGGAGGCGCCAAAGAGGGTTCTGCTGCCCCCCATGCTCAAAAGAGATGCAACAGAGAATACGGAGCGGGGAAGGCCTGACCTTCAAGCCGGATTCCGAAAAGGAAGCGTGCCAGCGGAGAAGGTCTGCTGGCTGCTGGAGCACACCAACGAGTTCCAGACTTTGCCCGTGGGGTCACAAGAAGCCGCGCATGGTCCTGGAAGAAGCGGGGGTGCTCGGCCCTCGATCGTCCTGATCACGGACAAGAAGCTGCCGCTAGGTCAGAACACAGAGAAGCAGGGGGGCTCTAATAGACCACACACAGCAACACACACTGCACATGCTCAGGGGCATCCTCGCCTTTATTCCTGGCACGGAGCTGAAGCCCGAGGCACCGAGCAGGCAGAGCAAGGCCCAGGCAAACCCCTTCCACAGCAGGGGCCCATGTCCGCATCCGCACTGGAAGGAGCCCCGCCAAGCGGTGGGCAGCCCTGGGGCTCGCGGGGCCCCCTTCCGAGAGCCGCAGGGCAAGAGTGGGCAGCGCTGGGGGGGCATGTTGCCAGCCCCCCCCCCAGCAGGCACAGGTCTGTGCAGTGCAGTGCTGAGGGCCGCCTGCGCATCTGGTCCCTGTGTGGCCACTGGACTGATGTGGGGGGTCCTGGGCTGAGGAGGTCTGGCTCGGCCTCCTCCCCGCCTGGCAGCCCAAATGTGGCTTCCAGGACTCCAGGAGACCCTCCCCCAGTAGGTGGGACTTGATTTAGTTGCAACCATGAATTCGAAGGGGGTTGGTCGAGTTCTTGCTGCCCACGCTCCTAGTCCTCAGGGCCACAGGCTGCCTGCGCGCACCAGCGGCTGGGGAAGAGGGTTGCGAGGGTGCCCATGCTGGGTCTCGGGGCGCACAGAACGCTCCTTCCCTGTTTCTGCTGAGCCTCCTTTCTGGGACGTCCTCGGGGAACAGCGGGCGGTCATTTCCGGAGCTGCACCTGGGGAGAGCCGGAGCAGGAAAGAGGAGTGGGGAGAAGCGCCATCGGTCAGCGCAGAGGAGGGGGCCGCTTTCCTCAGCAGACACGGCCCCAAACCGCCCCCCCCGGCAGGCTCGGGTCTGCAGTGGCCGTTCTCCTTCCCTCCGTTGTCTTCTGGAGCAGCCCCTGGTCCCCCTTTCCCCCAAGCAGGAGGGGGCGCTGCCAGCCCTCAGGCCCCCCTCCCCACACAGAATCACAGGATAGCAGGTTGGAAGGAGCCGGGGGCCATCGGGAGCAGCCCCTGCTCGGTGCAGGACTCCAGGCCAAGCCATTCCCCTCGGACGGCCGCCCCACTGCCCCACGAAGGTCTCCAGCCCACGAGCTCCCCGGGCAGCCGGTCCAGTGCGTGGACAGCAGGGAAGTTTCTCCGGGTGTCCAGCTGGCACGCGGCTTCCCCTGACCCGAGCCTGCCATTCCATGCCCTGCGCTCTGCGGTGCTGGAGGAGAGCCGGGCCCTCCTCTTTGTGATAGCCCCTCGAGGACTCGCGGAGGGCTAGCGCGTCCCCCTCAGCCTTCCCTTCTCCGGGCTGAACATGCGCGGTTCTTTGACTCTCTCCGCCCAGGGCTCTTTCTCCAGTCATGTCCGTTGCCCCCTCTGAGCCCCTTCCAGCACGTCTGCGTCTCTCTCAAACCGCGGTGCCCAGAACCAGGCCAGGGCTCCCGGCGAGGCCGACTATGGTCAGCCTACCAAGAGCACTTTGAATCTGGTTTCTGTCTTCCAGGGTCTTCGCTGTCCCACCAGAATTTCTGTCACCTGCAAGGCTGGTCCTTGTTCCGTGCGCTTCCTCACCCAACTGGCACGGACTGTGTGGAAGAGTGGTGGGCCCAGGACTGGACCATCTGCTCCCCCCCCCCCGTTTGAGAGGGTGCCTCGATGGGCACCCTTCGCTTCTGATTTGGCAGCCAGAGGCGGAGCCACCTGGTCACCGCTCCATCCAGCCCACCTTGGGCCGGCTCGCTTGTCAGGAGACCACGGGGCACCCAGTCAAACCTTGCTGAAGTCAAGCCAGAGGAGCCCGCAGCATTCCCACGGTCCCTCAGGGAAGTCGCCCCATCAAAAGCTGGCTCCTTCTGCCTCCCCTCCCATTTCTCAACGCTCCCCTGCCCAGTGCTCCCAGCAGAGGGCAGCCGGCCGGCCTGGGCCCCTCTGGCCCCACCTAAGACCGCCACAAGCACAGCCCGGAGCCCCAGCGGCAGCCCACGCCCCCCGAGGCTTACCATGGCCAGGGCCACAGCCAGAGCGGCCGTGATGCTGAGCGGGAGGCCGATGCTGAGGCCCACCTTGCTGATGTGCACACTGCAGTCATCCCCCAGGAACCAGGAGGCGTCGGTGCTGGGGCAGCTGCCAAGGAAGAGCAGTCAGCTGTGGGGCACCTGCTGGACCTCCGTGAGCCCCACCTGCGACCCCCCCCCCATGGCAACGACCTCTCCCTCCCATCCCCAGAAGTTGTGGCAGATCTGGAAAGAGGGCACGGAGAGGGGCCAGGCCAACTCCCCCTGGGAAGGGCCAGGGCCGGCGGGCTGCTCAGCTGGCGGGGCGGCCAGAGGCACGGGGGTGGGGGGGATGTCCTGGCTCGCCTCGCTCTGCCATAGCCATGGCGGGACTCCAGCGCCTTCCGCGGAGCACGAGGCAGGAGCCCCGGCGGTCCCCACGCCCCCCGCGAGCACACTTACTAGCACTGTGGCCCCGAGATGGGGACCTGGCACTGCCCGTGCCGGCACAGCGGCGAATCCCAGCGGCCCCGCGCACACCGCGTGACGCACTCGTACCCGGCGTCGGTGGGGCGGCCGGAGAAGTGGGGGCCGAAGCCGGCGGGGACGGCCTGCCCGCAGATCTCTGGGGAGGGAAAGGAGCGGTTGGCGGGGCGGCGAGGCGAGGCGAGGCGGCCGGGACGAGGCCCGGGGCCGGGGGCAGACTCACCCTCGGCGTCGACCGCGATGCTCCCCTCGGAGGACCGGATGGACGAGGCGTCGAGGCACAGCGCTGCGGGGAGAGGCGAGCGAGGCGGCTCAGGCCCTCGCCCGGTCCGCCAGGCGGGGCCCGCGCCCCCCCGCCCCGCCCCGCGCGCGGCCCCGCGACTCACCCGCGCCGGCGCCGCACTCCTCCCGCGCCGCGTCCCGCAGCGCGCCCA
>JAIXND010000857.1:2657694-2668904 GCA_023646645.1 Varanus salvator macromaculatus | reverse complement strand
TGTGAGTCCCTTCTCTGGAGAGCTTTAGAGGCCTGTGAGTCCCTTCTCTGGAGAGCTTTAGAGGCCTGTGAGTCCCTTCTCTGGAGAGCTTTAGAGGCCTGTGAGTCCCTTCTCTGGAGAGCTTTAGAGGCCTGTGAGTCCCTTCTCTGGAGAGCTTTAGAGGCCGGGTTGCAGTTGGTCAGCCGCGGGGCACCTGGTGCGGGGGATGACGTCCGTCCTTCCCCACGCGGCCTCTCACCCTCCCGCAGGTCAGCCAGGCGCCCCAGGGCCCTCCTGCGGAAGATATTCCAAAGCGCCCGGGAGTCCTGCTGGCTCCATTCCTCCCAAGGGGGGGACTGGCTTGGCAAAGCCCCCACCCATGTCCACAGCCCGGGTCAGTCCTGTGTCCCCGGAGCAGCTGGGACCACGGGAAGCCCCACGGCTCAGATGCCCGGAACCTCTGGGCACAGGCCGGCAGCACCCCCTTCCCAGGCGAGGGCTCCCCGAGCCCCACCACTGGGGCGGCTCTTGCTTTCGTGACCACTGGCAGCCCTGCCAGGGACCCGGAGCACCACCAGGAGGTCGCAGGGCTGGGCCAGCTGGCACGACAGCCCTTGGGGGGCAGCTCTGGGCAGAGGTGTGGCACGCGGCCACAGGCGGTCCAGACATGGGAAGCTCCGGCCGGCCTTCACCGGGTGCCAGGGGCCGTGGGCCCTGTCCCATGCAGGGACATCCCTGCCCGCCCCCTTCCTGAGAGTCCTTCCCTGCCTTTCTTTTTCTCGCCACAAATCATTCCCCCGGTAATGTTTATATTACTCTTTATTTGAGCAGCAAATGACAATATGCAAAGGACGCTAGACATTTGATTCCATCTTATTGCACTCAGAATTTGATCAGAGGGAGCCGAGGCGATGGGCGGGGGCCACGGGGCCCAGAGGAGAAAAGGGCCGGGTGCTTCCTGGACAGTGCATACCACCCCGCCTCTTTCCGGAAGGGCTCCCATGACCCATCAGGCACGGGCCGTGGCTGGACACCCCGCCCCCGCTCAGCGAATACTTGCAGAGGCCATGGCCTCACGTGGGTGCAGGGTTGATCACAGTGTCTGGATCAGTGCCATGATCAGGGAATTTGGGAATGAGCAGGAGGGGGGGCGGGACGCATGTTGAGGGAAGGCAGGCTGGGGGAGGGGGACGGGAGGTCCGGGGCCGGGGCAAAAGGACGGGAATGGGCGAAAGAGGAGAGCGATGGGCTGAGGAAGGCCCTGGCTTTCCTAAAGTGCTGGCCACAGTCGCTGGCCCGCAGAGACTGCGTGAATCCCTGGAGCAGGGGGCCTCGTGTACCGGCAGGCCCGCCCCGCAGTTTAGTGCAAAAGCCCCATGGTCTGTGGGGGGTGCAAGGTCTGCCCGGGAGGGGGGGCTGTGTGTGGGGAGCCACTGTGTGCAGGAGGCCAGCTTGGCCTTGGGCATCCGGAGCCCCCCACGAGCCCCCCCTTCTTTCAGGGCCATGGCAGAAGAGGCCCCTGGTGTGCAGGGGGGCAGTGGCACCCCACTCGGAAGGGAACCACTGGGCAGACCCGCAAGCGGTGGCTCCGTGGCATCTTCTCGCACATGTCTCGGTCCCTGGGAACAAGCCCCGTGCCGGTCGCCCTCTTGTCATCACAGCCGGGTCACCTGGGGTCGTGCAATCCGCGTCTGTCGCCACAGCACCGGGGGCGCAAAGGAGAAAGGAGAGGGAGGCAGATGAGCGACCCACAGATGCCCGGGGGGCCCTGCTCCCGACACCCGCTGGCTGGGAGGCCCCCCGCAGCCGGCCGCCTCCCTCCTCCGCTTCCCCACCCAGGAACGGCCCCTTGATGCGTGTGCTGCACCGATGTCACTGCGCGTCCTTCAGTTTGTGCAGCATGTGGGGGAAGGAGGCCCTCCAGCCTCTCCGCTGCCCCACACTAGTGAATGCCTGTCGGTCCAGCCCACCCCACTCGGTTCCCTTACACCAAGGACCACCAGCCACAGCACCTCCCCCCTGCCCACCCCGGAGTCGCTTCAGGGCCTGCGCAAGGCCGGCGGCTGCATTTTGCACATTTCTCCGGCCTTAGAGGGGACACATGGCCCCCCGCTGCGCCCGAGGGGCCACTCCCCAAGCCCCTGGCTTCTTCCCCAGCCAGCAGCAGCTTCCGCACCTGCAGGGAAGTGTCCACTTTGTCCAGGCGGGGGCGGAAGGTGCCCTGCTCCCACGGGGGGCTCTCCTGGTCACTGCTGGCGCTGGCGTGTGGCTCTGGAAGGAGAGAGCAGGGAGCTGCAGGGGCCCATTTCCAATGGGGGGCTTCTGGGGAAGGCTCTTTCCCAAAGCGCCGTCTGCCCCAGCCATGGTCCAGCGTACGCGGCGTCTTCAGAGCAGAGCCGCTCTGCGCGAAGGGGCGGCAGCGTCTGCCCGGGTGGGGGGCACAGCCGAGCCGCACTTCATCAGCCCAGCGCCACGCGACCCTCCCTTTCTCATCAGGCGCTGAGCGCTCCGGGCAGCACGCCAGGGACCGGAGGGGCCACCCCGCTCCGCCACTGCCCCTTGCCAGGCTCTGAGGACCTTGGCACAGGGAGGCCATACGCGAGCCCGGGCTGGGCGGTCCTCTGTGGGGCATTTCGCTCCCCGGCCCGGCCACCCGCCCTCCCGAGCCTTCCAGCGGCTTCGGCACTCCGGGAGCGGTACCGTCGGCCCCGATCCGCCGAGCATCTTAGCCCTCCACGGCGCCAGGCTGCACGGATCCGGCGGGCTTCGCTCCCGCCCGCTCGTCAGCGGCCACTGCACGAGGGCCCGGGGGTCGGCCCTGCAGCAGCCGGTCGCCTGGCCCCCCGGCCCCCGATCCAAGACGAACTTGCCCCGGAGCCCGGGGCGGGGATGTCCCGCCAAGCCAAGCCCTGGCCCCGATCCGCAGGTTTCCTCCGGGGCTTCCCGAGGCCGAAGGAGCCCTGCCGCCCATGGGGGAGCGGCGGGCGGGCGCGCCGCCCCGTTTGTGAGGCTCCTCCCCTACAGATGCCCCCGCCCCGCTCCCCGCCAGATGCTGCCCTCCGGGGGCGTGCGGGGCAGAGCGGCCGGCCGAGGCGGGGCTGCTGCGAAAGGGAGCGGATCCGCGGCAGCCCCGCCCCCGGCCCGCCGCAAAACCGGCCCGCGCCGAGTCTGCCCCGCGGGGCTCCGGGCCACCGCCCCCCCCCCAGCGCGCGGACCGTACCTGCAGGGGCGCTGGCGGCGACGGCGGGGCTGGGGCTGGACGGGGCCGCCCGAGGCGGGGCCCGCCACTCGCCCTCGTTCTCGTACCACTTCTCCTCGTCCGGAGGCGCGTCCTTCGACCTGGCCGGGGAGAGCAAGGGCGCCGCGGTCACCCGCGCTGCACCCGCGAGCCGAGCCGAGCCGAGCCGCCCCGCAGCGCCGCGTGCGAGCTCGCGCCAGCAAGCCACGCCGCACGCGCGGGCAGCCGCGCCTCTGCCGCCCGGCGACACGAGGGGGCGCCAACGCCCGCCTCCGCGGGGGCCGCCGTGCGCACGCGCGGCCACGCCCCTCCTACCTGGCGTCTTCCGCCTTCGGGCGGCAGCGCCTCCAGCAGAGCAGGACGACCAGGACGAGGATCAGCAGCAGCAGGACGGCCAGGGCCAGGGCCACGCCCACCGCCACGCCCACCTTGCTGACGCGCTGCTCGCAGCGCTGGCCCACGTACCAGTAGGCGTCCGACGGCTGGCAGCTGGGGGGGGGAGGGCAGCGTGAGCGGGGCGGGCGGGGCAGGAGCGCCCGGGGTGCCCCCCGCGAGGCGAGGCGAGGCGAGCGGGACAGCCCCGCACCCCCGGCAGCGGAGACGGAAGCGGGGGGGGGGCGGCTCCTGCAGCGCCGCTTCGCCCCCGCAGGGCTTCCCGGGGCGCCCCTGCCACGCCTCCCCTCCCACTCCAGGGGGGCTCCGAGACCCCCGGGTCCAGACTGGCCGGGCCACCGGTGCCTCCCGCCCGCCCGCCCGCCCCGCGGGGCCCTGCACGACCGGGGTGCGTGCTGCGCCCCCCCCCGCCTCGTGCCCGCGCACCACTCACTAGCAGTTGGGCCCGTCCGGGTTTATGTAGCAGCGGCCGTGGCCGCACGTGAAGACGTCCGGGTGGAAGAGGCTGCAGTTGGAGACGCACTGCAGCTGGTTGCTGATGTTGCGCGCCACGTAGTACTGCTGCAGCGCGTGTAGCTTCTGCGAGCCCCTGCATATTTCCAGGAGGTCTGGCGGGGGACGGAAGGGAAGGCGTCAGCCGTGGGGGGGCAGTTGCCCCAAGCGCGCTCCCGCCGGGTGGCGAGGCCGCAGGGGTCCAGCCTGGGATCCTGGCCGGCGGCCTCTGGGATGCCCCCAACGGGCCTGGAGGGGGTCCTCTGCCCCCAGGGGCCATGCTCAGGGTGGGTGGCCTCTGGCCTGGCGGGCAGGTAGCCATGGCAGGAGTCGCACTGCCGCCAGAGGGAGCCCCTGAAGCCCCTTTGTGGACTGGCCAGCTGAGCCCCCCCCCCACCGCAGTTAACTCTTGCTGCCACACTCCTCTCTGGCCCCAGTTCACCCAGCATCTGCCACGGGTGCCCTGTCTGTGCTTACACTGCGGGGGGGGGTCATGTTTCCTGCCCCGCCACATAGACCCCCTTCCAGGTTCTGAAAAGGAGGGCTGAGCGATGTGTGCGCTCACACGCAGGCACACTCACCGTTGGGGCTTAGGGGCACTGGATTGACTTTCGCAGCGTTGCTATCAAAGCACAGCTTCTCTGAAAAAGGCAGAAAATGAAGGTGAATCTCCACAAGCGAGTGTCTGCTGGACCTCCCTGCCCAGCCTGTGGGCAAGGCCCACCACCCTTCCTCCGCCCCCCCACCCCATCGTGCCCGCCCTCTGGCGTGCAGCCGTGCCAGCGTGGCAGAGAGCACGGGGGCAGGCCCGCCGGAAGAGTGGCCGCCAGCTGGCCACGCAGACGGGGACCCTGGTGCGGAGCTCCTTGGGCTGCAGGGCGTTCGCCACACGGCCACCGGCTCCGCCTCGTGCCGTCGATGCGCTGGCTGGACGCAGATTCCCACGGGGCATTCGTAGTAGGGACCACCAGACCTCAAGCCGCTCCCTGTGTGCCTTTGCTCAGAAGCACCAGGTCTCATGAAATGTGCGAGGGCTCACACCGGACAGGAGCTCTGGATGACAGCGCCGCTCGGCCACCGGGGCAGGTCTGGTGGAGGGGCTGCCCCTGCCATGCAGCCCACGGGCCAGCTGGGGCAGGAGCGGGCCCTGCTCGCCCGCCCACCCACGGGCCAGCTGGGCCCTCGCTGCTGCCTGCAGCTGCTTGCCAGGTGTGCTGGCCCGAGCAGCCAGCCCGGCCCGGAGCCCCCACCTGTCTCCTGGGAGGTGCAGTTCCAAGAGCTGTTGTGCAGGCGCTGATTGATGGCCTCGATAGAGTAATCGTAGGACTTGTTGAAGTCTGAGAAGGGCAGTTTGAGGAGCACCACGTAGTCCACTATGATGCTGCCCTTGCTGGGGGGGGGGGAGAGCAAGCTGAGTGGCAGTGGCAGAGCTCCCTGGCGCATTCATGCGCTGTGCCACGTGGCCCCGTTGGGCAGCCCCTGCAGGGCCCTGCGCAGCTGCGGTCCTTTCAGCGCACAGCAGGACGTCCGAGGCGTCTCCGGGGCTGCCCCTCGGCCGGCTGGTCATTCGCCCCAGTCGTCCCGCTGTGCTCGGAACTGCCAGTGCTCCGGGGCTGCCCGGCCTGGCCTGCTGCGGCATTTTGACGGGGAACTGCGGCCCCTCGCTCTCCGTTCTGGGTCGAGGCTGAGCCAGCTGCCGTGGAGCACTGCATTCTGGGACGCCGCATGGGCCTGGCATCCGGCAGCCCTCCTGGCCAGGCTGAAGAGCGGAGCCGGAGCCAGGCCCTGGCCTGAGGCGCCCCCTGCGATGCGCTCCGGCTGCCCCCGCGTGCGTGGCGAGTGGCTGCGAGGAAGCAGGAGGGGCTTCCATGGCTGGAGAGAGCCCCCTCCCAGGGCGCCCCCCAGAGACGGAGGCTCGGGCGCACCCAGCCCCAGAAATGTGGCTGGCCGGGCAGCCCCCGCCCCCGACCGGGCCCAGGCCCAGGCCCAGGCCCCCGCCAGGCTCACCTCAGCTGAATCTGCGTCACTCCGTCATAGCCGGGGATGCCCCGAAAGTAGTAGTTCATCTGTGGGGGGGGAGAGGTGTCAGCACAGCAGCAGGGGCTGCTGGAGGCCGGGGTAGCGATGAGCAAAAGGGAGCCCCTGGACGCACACAGAGTGTCTGCCCTTCAGCCCCCTCTGGACATCACTGCTGAGGAGCTGGCCCCAAGGGGTTCAGGCACCGCTAGTGCAGAGAACAAGCACTGGAGCGCAGAAGCAACGAAACGCTCCGTGGAGGCCGGAGACGCGCCTGTTGAGCGGAGAACTGCAAGGCGAGGCCCGTGTGGTTAGACCCGCCTTTGCTCTGGGTAGGCTGCTGGGCCCTCTAGGCCTGGCATGGGGAAGAGTCCTGTTGCTGGATCAAGCCAGGGTGCACATCCGTATCCTCCCGCCCATGTTCCCCAGCAACTGGGGCACATAGGTGTGCTGCCTCTGAAGCTGGAGAGCACGAGCAGCCACTGGGAGTAGACTTCTCCATGGCCTGGGAGGCCATCTGCTGGTCAGGCCGCCAGGTGCAACCCCACCGAGGAAGTTCGGCATCTGGTCTGTTGCATCCAACCCTTAAAAAGTGGCCAAGTCTCACATCCCACCAAAGGCTGTGGCTTTTGGAACGCGCAGGACGCTTTCACGGGCGGGTTAATGCCCAGGCGGCAGTCATGTGACAGCGTCAGAACAGCCAGTCTCATTTCTAGTATTATCTTGGCTATGATGCCAACGCAAAGGACAGTAGCGCTCCCTCCGCTGACATCTGATGAATGGACAAAAGGAGGCAGAGGTGTCCGGCCCTCAGACTGCCCAGTGGCGTCACAGACCCACTAGAATCGCCACTCCTGTGGAGCCATGAACTTTAGGGCTCCGTGATGGTCCTGCAAATGACCCCAGAGCCCCACGGGTGGCACTGTCTGCATGCAGCTTGTCACGGGGGCAGCCCCGCCTCCTCACCTGTTGCGTAAACTGCTTGGCAAATTTTTTAAAGGCTTCAGAGCTTGCGTTCTTCATCTCTGGCTTGAAATCCTGACTCACCACCTTTACAACGGCGATGACCCTGGCCGTCACGTTTTCTGTTGGCGGAAAGCAGTTGAGCTGTTAGAGGCAAGGGGCGGCACGTCCCTCAGCCGCCTGGCTCCCGGGCCAAGGGGGCACAGAGGGGGCCCTGGCCAGAATTCCTCGCCCAGCCGCTTTCCCCGCTCCAGCTTGGCCACACGGCAGCACCTCCACCGGCCCCCAAAGCACCGGGGCACCAAGCCTCTCCATCCTGTGGCCCACAGGGAAGCAGTGGCAAGCAGCCGATGCTCCCGGCGACGTGCTGTCCATTTTCCCTTCCCCCGACTGCCTGCCCTGCTCTGCTGCCTGCCTTCCCGCATTCTATGTATTCTATGTGTCATCCTGGCTTTTTATGCGCTGATGTGCAGATCTGTCAGCTGAGCCACTCAAAGATGTTCTGATCTCAAGCGGTCTGCAGGCGCTTCCAGTGAATGAATGCAGCCCCCCCGCCCTCCACAGCGGAGGCTCCAGGGGCACCCGCTGCCGAGTAGCTTCCTCTGGAGCAGGGCTGGAGCCCCCAGCAGGGCTGGACATGCGGCTCCTGCACCCCCGACATTCACTGGGGCGCCCGCCCGGGCGACAGGCGCGCAGGGCCAGCCGTCACTTTGGAGTTCCTTTCTGGTGTGTTCTGGGTTTGTGAGCCCAGGAGCCCCGGGCCAGTCGTTGGTCTCTCCAGGTGTGTGCCCTGACAGGCGGCCATGGCTCTGCAGAGTCTTCCCCAGGCCTTCCAACTGGGGAGGCCGAACAAGCTCCCTCGAGAGCCCCCGGCACAGTCCAGGCCCCCAGCAGAAGGGGCAGCCACAAACGCCTTGTGAGCCCGCAGACGCAGATCTCCGGCCTCGCCTCAAACCCAGACGAGAATCACCTCCCCAGAAGTGCTTGATCTTGGTTTTTGACTTTATCTTTAAGCCCGAGGGAAAGGGAAACTGCTTAGCCGGTTCCACTCCGTCTTGAACTGTCTTTAACACCGTTTAAGGCTTTGCAGTGCTGAGCCCCTCCGGACGGTGTCAGAACGGAGCTGGAAGGAAAAGGCGACCGCAGCCTCAAAAGGAGGCTTCAAAGCCCCAGCGGCAAACGGAAGCATTTTGGGAAACGGCAGCGCTTCATCTCGCTGCAATCCCGAATCACACGGCAAAATGCCGCCTTGGCGAAACCAAATTCCTCTTTCACCGCCAGTGACGCGCGATGTGCTGCACTGAAATGCGCAGCAAGGGCTCTGCATCCGCAGCCCGGGCTTCCCAGCAGCGCTTGCTCTTTCAGCGAAGCAAACGAGCGAGGCTGGGGCACCCGAAGCTTGTGGTGCTCTGCAGAACCCCAACCCAAGTCGGCGGAGGAGGCTTTTGGGCACGCAAATGACCGGCGTCTCTGCGCATATGGCAAGCGGGGCCGCATGGAAGAAATAGTGCAGTGGCGTTGACATGGGAATTCACGAGAAAGGCCATTCTGGAACTGGAAGTAATATGGCCGAAATAGGGATCCAAGCTGATGCTAGGCCCATCCCAAATGGACGCCAGCCTGCGGCGTCCTGTGTTTTGGATGAGGACAAGCTGAATCAATGTTGGCATTGGAAGGACAGGGGGCTTGTTCGGTGGTGCTCAAATCAGAAAGTACTTGGAAACTCAACTGAGCGTTAAGGCTAACGATATAATTCGGCACAATTAGGGCGACGTCCAGTCTGGCTGCCCATGAGCCTTGGGCATCCAGTGGAAGGAGGCTGGAGCACTGGGCCAGGGACCCCCCCCCGACAGTTCCAGTGCCCCCAAAACACCAAGTGGCCAATTTCCCCCCCACACTCCCCAAATGCTTCACCTGCTCATGAGGAAGAGAGGCCAAGGCACCCTCCCCAGAGCACCAGCTCCAAAGTGGTGCTTCCAACTGGGGCAGAGGAAAGCGCAACCGCTGCGAGGGGGGGCGTGGGGGGGCTCGGCAGCTGGGCCCGGCCTCTGGCCCCGGAGCACCTACTGGAGGGCACAGCCGTGGCCCTGACCTTCCCTCTGGCCATTTAGGAGTCTCGAGGGCAGAGGCTTGCACCCCTACCGGCTCTCTGGTCGTCTATTTATAAGGGTGCAAATAGTGTATCAAAATTTTGGAAAGCCCCTTAATGGGAGAATACCAAAATGAAAGGGTTGACTTTGGTTATATATTGCTGGATATGCAATATGTGCTGACGGATGCTACTGTGTGTTCATTTTCATTTATCTAGGCATCTATTCCATTAAAATAATTAAATGCAACACAGGATACACTATCAAAGTTTAAAACTGCAGGAGAAAAGGGAGAGGAAGGGGAGCATTCCTAAACCCCCTTGGCTTCCTTGCAGGAAAAGCAGGATATGAATGTAATACATAAATAACTGAAATTGAAATAAAGGCCAGAGCAAAACCTTGGAGAAAGGCAAAGCTGAAAATGCGGCAAGAAATGTACAGCAGATGTGCAGAGATTAAGTTGCCTTCCCCTGGTGCTGGGAAGAGCGCACATGCAGGGTGGACATGCAAAGCACGGGGAAGCATGCGCAGCGCCAGGCCCAGACCGGCGATGCAAACGTGGATCGCTCCCCCACGAGCATCTCTCCCAGGAGCAGCAAACAGCCAAAAGGAGAGAGACGGACAGAAATGGACTCACCCACATGGACTTCGTTCATGACTTCTTCACAGAACCGGCCCATGTACGGAAGCGGGCAGAGACAGGCCTGGCCCACGGGGGTGCCCCCGTTCTGGCAGTGTGTGGAAGCGACTGCACTGGAAGACGCTGGACAGGACGGAGGAACGGTGACGTTAGCGACGTTTGGAGACGGGCAGGTGAAAAAGCCCTCGGGTCCCACTCTGGGAAGCGGCCTCCGTGAATGAGCGCAACTGGCCACACGCCGCATGAGACCTCCAGTGCTCCACTGGGTGGGAAAGTGCAGTTACTGCCCATCCAGAGGTGCGGGCCCTGCCGATTCCCAGCAGCTGCTCCAGTGGCAACACTGCTCTCCAGACTCACCCGAGGCTCCTTGCGCCGTGTGCCCCAGGGCCTTGCGTGCCACCAGCACGAGGCCTCCGCCTCACCCACCAAGCGCGAGAGCCAGGCGGGCCCGCTTTCTCGTCCCTGCACTTTGCCGTGTTTGGAGGGTCAAACCTTCTGAGCAGGGGACAGCGTTCCCTCCCAGTTCCCCCAGTTTCACTCCAGTGCAGTGCACCCTCGCAGGTAACCCAGCACCTGCCTCTGTGCCTCCTGGCACTTCCGTTGCGCCTGAAAATTGGCTGCCGGCTTCCCCAGGACACGCACACCCACCCACATTCCACCTGACTGGGCGCAAGAAATACATCAGTATCAGTGGGACAACTCACAACGGAGGAGCAGAGGTCAAAAACAAAGAGGAGAAAGTGAGTGCGGGAAAGGAGGACTTGCAAAATGCAGAGTACGAGGTTGGGGGGAAAGCTGCCAGACGGAACGCAGACTGAAAAAGAGCAGGGCACTGAGCCCTACCAATGGACGACTGAATCTAGACCATGCACACCAGTATTTAAAAAGCTCCAGCCTCCAGCAGTCCCAGCTCTGATGGGGTTCCGACGCCGTAGAGGCAGGAACCAAAATTGGGAAGAATGAAAAAGCTAAACTAACCCTTTTGTTAAGTCAGCTATATATTTAAAAAAACATTAAGGAGCTAAACAACAAATATTTGAAAGTTATGACTTACCAGAAAGGGAGGCTGATACTGTCTGCTCCTGGGTTTGTGTGCTGGTGCTCAGAGTGGTCTCAGATGTGGAGGGAGGAGCTGTGGAGGCAGCAGAACTCATTGTTTTGCGAGCAGTGGTGGACGGTGCCTCGCTTGTGCCGTGAGTGGTGTGTGGCAGGGACGTTGAAGTCGGGGCGAGTGTCGTTGTCGAGTGCTCCTGGGTTTGTGTGCTGGTGCTCAGAGTGGTCTCAGATGTGGACACAGGCGATGTTGGAGCAGAAGTGCTGGCTGTCGTTTCGCGAGCAGTGGTGGACGGTGCCTCGCTTGTGCCGTGAGTGGTGTGTGGCAGGGACGTTGAAGTCGGGG